>WOVY01000612.1:0-179836 GCA_013436015.1 Rhipicephalus annulatus
GCTTATCTCAAGGTGGGGATAATCGTACGCATTGGGCTTTCACCAGAATGATTCTGTCGTAGTTACCGAGCGCACAAAGGCCACTGCACTCGCTACTTAGTCTCCGTTTGCGAAAAGATCGCACTTTTCAGACACGGTGAAGTAAAAACCGAGACACTTATTCGTGTTCATCTGTACCTATGAGTACGTTTCGTGCATCATTTGGGCGTGAGCGACGTGGGGTACGTTTAGAATCTGCTGCAATCATTCGCGTGACATTCCAATTCGTTTATGCTACATTCATTGCCTCGCCTTTGCGGCAAAGCTGTGACTTTTTCATTAAATTTTCCCGAAAAATGCTAGTAACTTCGAAGCATATTTTGTAGGGCCTCCATCTCAGTTATTTTTCTACTCACGAGGTAATAATATCTACAGATGCAACGCAAAATCTTCAGAAGGCCGGAGTCAGCGTTTTTCCTCGTCTCAGCTTAATAGGGATTTTGCACTCGGACTACCTGCTTCACACAATTTTTTTTCCGTCGAATTTGCGGCAATTACATTGGCTGTTAGAAAACTATGTTCTCAGCAATCGAAACCTATTATTGTTTAAGATTTCTTGTCTGTTTTTACTCATTTAACGTCTGCCATACAATGTCCTCTTCTCAAGATATGTTGGTCTCTCGCATCGCGAAAGTATCAGAGGTTCGGATTCTTGGGGCCCTCGGCCACGCTGGAATCATACTAATGAAGTGACTGACTCACTCGATTCGGCGTCTTAAATGATTTGACGCGAGTAGGTTGCTACTCGAGGACGTCCGAGCACGATAGAGTCTTCCTTTAATTCCCCCCTACATCATCGTTCTTTATGCTGAATCAATAATAAAATTGCTCCACTCAGTGAATTGTCCCAGTATTACTATTAGCTCTGGAGGTTTCTTTTTTATTACTGCGGAATGATTCAAACAGCGCCTGTTATATCTTAAAGACAATAAAACAACGCGCCTACAGTCTGAGGATTTCCGGTACTTGCACTTCCCATGAAACAGAGCAAAATGCCTTTCCCGTCATAGTGAGGTAAACCTCACAAGCTTTCGCTCTAGACTTTCCCGGTTAAATTGTCATCACCAGAAATCAGGATCCTCATTACTAACCGATGTGCAATTCGCAATGAACTGGAAAACTATAGATCATTTTCTCTGTCATGCCGTCGTTTTTGTTTTGCCTCGCTCCGCCGAATGATGCTCGAAAAAAACCGATCAGTATGCTGGGAGTAGTATTTATTACATCCGCCTTATATCGTTTGGAGCCAGTAAGTTGGCTACGGGCCGCAATGCTATACTATCCACACTATGTGAATTCCATTCAGACATCCGGAAGGATATGTTGCTTGTGGTATCACCAAATGAATCTAATTTTTTGTCCCCCTTCCTTTCTTTTGTTTCTTTCAACACTTGCTTTTCGAATTCATTTTTCCATTTTCTTCTTTTGGATTTATTAAATTTTTATTTACGTTATTATAACGTCTAATTTTTTATTTCTCTCTCTTTTAACAAGCGTTGTTTTCAATTTTTGTAATAAGTACAGTGTGGACAATATCCCTTGTGAGCATGGACCAAGATCTTTAAATTTAGGCGACAAACAAAACAAAGACTTGCTTACGGTGCCCGCTGCGTTATTGTTACGTAATAATATTATGCATGAGTTTATATGGCACCTCTATTAATGTTAGTGGTAGCCAACGATGGGATAAAAACCACCTACCTAAAGGATAAAACCCTTCTGCGTTTAAATGATGCTGTGAGGCACACAATACCGGCCTCTAAGTTTATTTGAACACGTTTCGAATTTTAAACATACATCAATGTTTTTTTTGCACAAGATAGAGTTCAATAAAACGCTTAAAGCCCCATTTGAAGACACAACTGTGCCTTAACCCAGTCACCCATACTTTCTTACGGGTGCCAATAAAGTGTTTCCTTTTTAATCCAAGCATCAGAAAGTTAAAAAACACTACAATTTCATTTAGTTTACCATGTCCACAATGATGGCGACTGCACGTGCATAAAAAAAAATCTTAAGTATTCCGTGACTTTAAACTGACTTCAGGACTTCTTGAAGGATAACATTGTTCAATATTCGACTGATTTTCAAATCATTTAGAAGAATAACTTTTTAACATACACTTATCATCACCTTTGTGCCATCTAAACGCACGTTCAGCGCGTGTAGGAGACAGAAGAAGAAACCACGAGCTCCAAGGTGGCCGCCTTTTCCGGTGCTCCGAAGTCGCCTAATCAAGGTCATGAAGAAAGACTCGGTGACGACATCAACGGCAGAGAACGACAAGGCTATCTCAGAGACACCAGCCCCGGCCGAGGCTTCCAACATCAATCAGGAGCGGCCCTCGATTCCCGCCCACATGATGCGACGTCGGCGAAAGTAAGATTGCAGCGCCTGGTTCACATTTATTGCGTGCGCTGTAGGTCTAGCCAACGAACAGTGTGCTTTTGTTAAGCGTGTACACACAGTCTTAAGCCTTGTAAAAGCTGGGGGGATATTCTTGGATGTACTATAATATACTGATATTTAAAAATACTATCTCATAACATGTGAATCAAACTGATTCGACCGTCGGTGGTTTTCTGGCTAGAAATAATTGGTAACCTTTTTTTTAACAGAAGGAGGAGCAGCAAGCTCTTAGTGACAAAGGAGCGACGAGCGCGGTGTCTCCGTGAGCTCCGACGGCTTGGGGTGCTCGATCATTGCCGATGCCGCCACGCTGCCGGCGAGGAGACTCTGACGAGACCCCTGCCAGAGAAAGCACCATCTCGGGATGACCCACGCGGCGTCAGCATCCTGTCATCGTCGTCGCCCACCAAAACGCCCATCTGCCCTCAATGCCGCGCAGTCAAGCCAGTCCACCTTCAAAAGCGCAGCGCTGAGCCCACAGAGCAGTACGGACTCCCCAAGGAGTAAAACCTCCAGGAAAGCTTCGTTGCGTCGTTCCTCCAAGGCGAACGCCAGTGGAACGCGCACGCCCCACGAATGGCGTTCGATGCACTGACGAAGTCCTCAAGTGCGAGCGAGCGTAGAACGCCTTCGCAACTGAGGCGGACCCAAAGTCGCGGCGGCCCTGACAACGGTCACCTTCGGCAGGACTTCCTCAACAACGCTGCTACCCGCCATCTCCACGTCGCCCCGACCATCGGCCGGCTACTTTACTGCCCATGGTTGTAGCGGAGCGCATGCTACAACGTGGCAGTACGGCGGGCTGTCGGTCCAGCTGCCGCGCCATGCCGCTCAGACTCGCGAACCATCGACAGCTGACACGGGTACCCTGCTAGGTGGCTTGCGCCGAGTGGGTTTGCAGATTTGTGCCTTGATGTCCCTAGGCGTGCTCACGTTTCACTGGCTGGCGATGCCACTACTGGCACCCTCCGTGGACCACTGGTGCAGCAAGCCTCGGGAGGCGGGAAACATGAGCGACGCCCGGTGGAGAAGCGCCGCCATCCCCGTGCGCAGTGACGGCCGCATCAGCCAGTGCACCATGTACAGCTCGCTGGCCCCGATTTCGATGAACGAGTCCGTGGATGCCGGTACCTGCCGCTACGCGGTACGAGCGGAACTGCACGGCCTGGGACTACGACCTGGCGCCCGGCATTAAGACCGTGACGAACGAATGGAACGTCGTGTGTGACCGTAGGAAACAGCTCCTCGTAGCAGTTGTGTACAACAACCTCGGAGGCCTCGTGGCCATGCCGTTCGTGGGACAGATGGCCGACCGACTCGGGCCGCAGGTACGACACAATGGTCGTGTCTGTCTCTTGCTTCACGCCGGTTCTTGCCATTGAGATAGTTATATACAGGAGCTATAGGTCAATATAGCATACGTTTGTACTCGGGGAAAACGCATTCAGTGCAGTAGCTTGTGTGCCATCAGGTTAAAGTTGACATGGGTCCTGAGATGTTTCCTGCTATCCGCTTCGTGCACCGATTTGGTGGCGCTACTTCTCGGCTTGCCACTCGCTAGGGCGGAGAGAGCGGTTGCACCCTCTCGCAACGCCCCCCCCCCCCATAGGATCCCATGAATTGAATTGGACTCATCCAGGGACATAGAATAAGCGTTTATTAAAAGGGCCCTGAAACACTTTTCTGAGTTTCCATGAAATTAATTGACTGGAAAAGTGAATTTATTGCCTAACAAATTCAATGCCACAAAAATTTTAAGAATTAGTTCAGCACGATCGAAGTTACAACTATTTGTCACTCGCTGCAATCACATTCTCTCTTCTCTCGTCTGACGAAAGCGCTGGAAGCTAAACAGGAAGGGATGGGAGGGGCCAACAAACAGTCACACTCACCTTGAGACCTTGGGCCCTTTTCTTTTTTTTATCGAATGTGCGGCTTTTTTAGTGCGATCGCACGCGCGGGGGGGGGGGGGGGGCAAGTGATAGCTTCTCGCGGCTATTCTGTAATAACCAGCGCGTCATGTTCAAATCAGCCAATGGCTGATAGATGGGTCGTCTACGTTTGATATTGGGCATAGTTCGTGATTTATCGAGGGAAGAGAAAGTGATTTTTAGCTGACTTTGATCATTTATTTCGAATTCCAGGCCGCATGCTGCGCTAGAACATTTGGCTCGCGTGTTCTCGGAAGCCTCCACTACCGATAGGCAGTGTTTTCTCACCGTGCTCAAAAGTGTTGCAGGGCTCCTTTAAGATTGTCCGCGTGAGTAAATGGGTGAGTGGGATCCTTACTCAGGGATCCCATTGGCGCGGGCCGCTATCCAGGCCTGTTTCACGAAGGCCACTTTGGACTTCAGATAAAAACAACAAACTGTGCTGAACGAAGTTGAAAATATGTTTTTGTGAGTTTTCTAAGCATGCATACAACTCTTTGCATGTTGTACTGATCAAAGTGTTTATTGAAACAAGAAGACATGTCTACGTTGCAGCAGCTTTTTTTTTTCATTTGTGTTAGCTGGTGACACAAACGAATTCAACGCATGTACGTTAGAAACGCATGCATTATACCGTGCCCACTCGAAACTTGAAAAAAAAATAATAAAACAGTCGACGTAACAGACATCATGGCTGCTTAATGGAGAAGCGCCGGCAGTGAAAATAACAAAGCTCAATATAAACTTAAATAAATAAAAAACAGGTTAATCGCGCACATGACCACCACCGTATCTTAGTGATAGAGCATGGGACGAGTTTATTTGAAGGTCGCTGGTTTGGATCCTGCCGGTGGCTTGTTATCTTTCGTCCACTTTTTTTCACACTTACATATTACTTTTAAGAGCATTCCGTATACTTTGCACGACATTACTGACTGTTAGTTCTCATTAACATTTATTTATTTATTTATTTATTTCTATAACCTTAACACCTCCAACTTAGTGGTGCCAAACGTTTTGTGCCTAATAAAAGCAAACGATCCCTTAAATTTGCGCTTTCATAATTTGCTATCTGCGATTCAAGGCGAACAGCGCGTAAACGGGTAAAAAAGAAACACTAACGTAAACAAGAGCTCGCCATATTGATTCCTCCACCCCGTCTACCCCTCGGTTTCCTTTCCCGCCGTTTTTCATAAATTAACGTTTTTCTCCCACTTTGAAAGACATTTATGGCAGCTTTTTGCCAAGGTTGACCGCTGCCACGGCACGCATCCCACAGGACGGTGGAGGCGGGCAGTTTGATGCTGTCAATCCTGGCGGCCGCCGCGACCGTGTCGACGACGACTTTGCCAACTTCGTCGTAGCGCGCATGCTGCTCACGGGCTCGCTGGCCGCCGTGGCTCTGGCAATGATCGTGGCGGTGTTCGAGGCCAGCTACAGCCAGCGCCAGAGGCAGCTGACCGTCTGCTTCGCGCACCTGGTCGTGTCCCTGGCGGCGCTGCTGCCCCGGCTGCTGGGCGCCATCATGACGTTCGACCGACGTGCCGTGTGCCTGGCAGTACTGCTGTGCGCCTTCGCAATGTTCGTCATGGTGCTCGGCGGCGTCGAGGAGTCTCCGCGCTGGCAGCGCGCGGTTTTCGAAGGGCGCCACGTTGGCCGACAGCAGGGCGCAGACATCCAAGACGGCCGTGAACCGCTTCACGAGAGGGTGAGTGAGCGATGATTGACTTTGCCCCCGTGGCTTCTTACTTGGATGAGTTGGTTCCCCACAACGAAGAAATGCAGCATGGTTTCACATCATTTTACTTCATTTCACTTTGTTTTATTAAAGGACGCACTTGACATATTCCGTAGTGATTGTGGCTTAAAAATTTTCAACAAAATATTGTGGCTGCATGCATTCATTTAATGATTACACATTGAATTTTTTAGCAAATGTTTATGAGGACATAATTTTAGCGATGTGACGGGGCCGTCTCTTCTAGTCAGTCGTTGATTGACGAAAGAAAGATGCAGAAAACGCTGTAGTGTGGCTGTGTAGATGTACGAGTTTTAAGTAATTCCGTGTTCGGAGCCATGTGCTTGGCGCCGGTGCCAAGATGTGATGTGCATGATGAAGTAGGCTATAGAACATGAAAAGAAAATAGGATTAGCGAATTGATCCTGTAGCGGGATGACAGCTCACCCTCCTCTTTTCGTCTCCTTGTTGTACTATCCTTTGCATGTCTGTGTCATGGTTGACCGCCTCCTCTCCTTTTTTATTTCCCCTTTACCCTTACATCAGTCCTCCTCCCCTTAGGATCCCCTGAATAAGCTGTGCTGTACTACACTATGCTATGGTTTAGCCTATCCTCTCCTTCTTTTCTTCCTCATCTTCTCACCATTCCTCACCTTTACTTCCATTTTCCCATTCCTTTTCCTATGTCTAGTGGCTGAGGTACTCGGCTGCTGACCCGCAGGTCGCGGGTTCGATTCCCGGCTGCGGCGGCTGCATTTCCGATGGAGGCGGAAATGTTGGAGGCCCGTGTGCTCAGATTGAGTGCACGTTAAAGAACCCCAGGTGGTCGAAATTTCCGGAGCCCTCCACTATGGCATCTCTCATAATCAAATGGTGGTTTTGGGACGTTAAACACCACAAATCAATCAATCAATCAATCAATCATCCCTTTACTATGGTATACATGGCTGCTAGTTGTACCTTATTCCTGCCCTCTTTCCCACTCCTATGCTAGGCTGTACTGTGCATGGCTATGCTATGCTGAAAGCTGCTTGGCACATGCCCTCTTTTTTTCTTTTTTTGACGCATTTTCGCGGAGTATTCGGGGTACGACGCATGGGGACACTCCGTACTTGAAAACAGCTCCGGAGTAAATAGCACCGGAGTAGAAAGCTCTGTTGTTAAGAGTCAAAGGACTCTTATTCCTGACAACATTACACCTCAACGAGGAGGAGCCGAGCACAGAGTCGGCGCCCTTTCCCCCTCTCTCGCAGGGTGAGCAGCTTATTGGTGCTCAAGTACTCCAAGGTGATGGACAAGGTGCGCTGCCGCAAGCAGCCCACCGTGAGCAGCGTGGGCCTGCTATGCGACCAGGCGCTTCGGACTCACACGCTGGTGTTGGCATTCACGCTGTTCGCGCTGCTCAACAGCCTCCCGGCGCACGCCGACGAAGACGTGCTCAGCACGGAACGCCTGAACGACGTGGCGAGGCCCATGCTGCGCGTCTGCAGCATCGTGGCGGCCGACCAGCTGCTGCGCGAGTGCTCGCGCCGCGAGGCCCTGCTTTGGCACTGCCCTGCGTCTGCCTTCTCGTCTGCGCCGAGGCGGTGGCCGAGGCCACGGCCGCACAGTCCACGCTGCCGCTGATCCGGTGAGGCGTGGCTGCACGCAGCACGCAAAGCGACGTGCTTCCTATCTGGGGCGACGAAAACTCTGATTGATTGATTGATTGATTGATTGATTGATTGATTGATTGATTGATTGATTGATTGATTGATTGATTGATTGATTGATTGATTTGTGGCGTTTAACGTCCCAAACATCCCAAGGTAACTGAATACGCTAGGGAGACTAACAACATTACAAAAATGAGGAAGCGAATTATGGAATCAGTAATCTAAAGCCGCTTGTAGGGTGCATGTGCAAAGATGGGTAATGTATGGAATAAATTTATTGTGATCATTGTTTTTTCGTCATTGTTTTTTGTATTAAACTCCCTTTGTATATATTTCACTATATGTTAATAGTGCTGATAATGCTTTTTTTGCATTTATCGCTAAGGTATACAGCTTCGTTTGAATATTTAGCTGATATTTTTCCCGCTTGTTGTAGTGTTCCTCGTTTGTTTTATTATTCGTATGTATGTTGTTGAATATTTCTATGTACTGTTTTGCTGTACCTGAGCGAGGTGCCTCACGAAGAGTGGGCCATGTCAGCAGACAGCAGCCGTATTCATGGGCTGCGGAAATTTCTACCACCTGGGGTTCTCGAACGTGCACCCGAATTTCGGCACACGGGCTTGATGGGTTGAAGGAAAACAATGTGAACCGTAATTGGTTTGTCTTTTTCGCATTTAGTTTTCTCCGCAGCATGGCGGTTCATTGTTGCGGCAAGTTTGATTTGAGCGAGTTGGTTGATTCACCAAGAGCGTAGAGTGACCGGAAAAAGGCAAATAGAAGAAACCCGTTACGACATTACAGCCACTTGTCTCAGTCACTTTTTTTTGTTCTTTCGGCAGGCTTTACTGCAGTTACTTATTAAGGTGGCACGAAATGTTGAATGTAACGCGTTACAAACACACTGCGTTACCGATAATAATTTAGTTTGCTTCTTTTTGGGGGGGGGGCTACGTCGTAACCTACTCTTTGCCACCTGGAAACTGTTACGGATTACGTAACTTACATTACAATAGATAATACAGACCATTCAAGTTATTAAATGGAGTAATCAGTTTATGCTCCTAAAATATTCGTTGACAGCTCTACTACCTACCATTTTGCTATTTTGTTGCGTTATTGGGAGGGGAAGGAGAGTCAAAGTTTTATTTCTAAATTTTACCTCAACACTCTAGTACCTCAGTGTATATAAATCGACTTTTCAAATAAAAAAACCACTCGCCGGCTCACGCATGCGTTCCAGAAAACACGGCGCAAGGACAACAAGTACGACATAGTTAGCAAGCTACCGCAGGATAAATGATTGAATAAATGTGAGCTTTGTTAAACGAAAGGACGGCTCTTGTTAGGGGGAGGTGGGAAAGGGGTAAAGTGAATGAAGGGTGAGGAGCAGCGTCGTGTCACGCCTTCGCTCGGATCAGTCGTCCTCTTCTACACCACTCGAAACGGGCCACTTCGACATATCGAGAGATCTCAGTTGTCACACAGGTCCCGTAAATTAGGGAGGCGATCGCCGGGCTAATTCCAAGGGCCCAAGTATCGGCCCCCCGAACCGCACCACGAAAGCGTGGACAATTTAGAAGTGGTCCTTTTTGGCGCGCCAGCGGACGCCGGCTGTGGCCCAAAGAACAAGTCAGAGCCGAGAGTTGATAAACAAACAAAATTATATTCTCAATAACGGCAAATCGAAAACAATACACAAGTATGCACACTCCACAATAGATGAGAATAATATGTCACCAATCAAACACCGTATTACACAGTACAATCAGCCACACTCGAAACAACAGACACAGACAACAATACGCACTACAATGCAGTCGCATGCATTGAACAACCAAGACACTTAAAGACTAAAGAGATAGAAAACCTATTCAGTCCAAAGTCCGTGGAACAAAAGTCTGAATGATACTCTTCCGAGAATCACTCACTCAAAGTCCAGCGTTGTTGTCGTTCCGCTGCCCCCTGAAGTTTCTCTTCCAGGAAACCTCGCTTCTTCAATTGGCCACTCTTCAAACTTCAACTTCTTCGCCGGAACACGTCGGCTTCACACACGGAGCTGTTGCCACGCGTCTTCGCTCGATAGCGGTAAACACACGCTCTTGCCTGTAGCTCGAGCCTTCACCCCTCAGGTGGAAATCCTCTTCTTCTGCTGCTTGGTCGCAACGGACAAAACCTCCGCCGACTACACGGCGGAATCCCTACGCGCGCTCTGGCGCTCACTTCCGTCTCCTCCTGCTCTCTCGTCTCGGCCGCTCAATTAAATACCTTCCGCGCCACATTCCAGAAAGCTCTCGTCATTTCGTCGGCGCGATACGCAACGAAGGCTGGGGAGAGGCGCGAGACTGTACGAGGGCCGTCCCCAACCGATGACTCAACTCGGTATGACCACGTCTATTTCCTTCTGGAACTTTCCAGTGCTTGCCCGGCCGCCGCTGTGGGGTGAGGAGGTTCGTCGGCGAAGCCACGCTTCCGCGGGGAGAGCGCGCGCCCAGGGAGCCTTGGATGTTTGTTTTCTTTTTTTTCTTTTGACCTCGCGGCGTTTCTCCCGCCCGTTATCGCAAGAATTTGGCGGCGCGCCCATTTTTAGCGCTCGTTCTGTGACACTGCCCCCCACTTTAAGAATATTATCTCATAATATTCAAAACCACACAAACGAGCGCGAACAGTCACCACACACTCTCACAGACCGTAACACCATCCGTCGCTCATGACACTTCACCTTCATAATAGATCACTTAATACAATTGTATATTGTAATTCAATTACACAACACATGAAATATAACCCCAGGCACATGAGTACAACACTCCACCACAAATTCCCAACTATACAAATGTACAAAGTTCATTCATTGCAACAATTGTACAATACATCACATCACATCACCGTAACAAACATTTTGATTCGCTCGACACTGGATAACACAATAACAACACAGCCTATTGCATTTACTACTGTCAGATCCTTCCAAAACATTCAAACTCGGCTAAGGTAGTCGGCACCAACGTTCTCGCTTCCCTTGATGTGCTCGACTCGGAACTGATACTCTTGCAGAAGCAAGCTCCACCTCAACACTCTGCTGTTGAGCTGTTTAGCCTGTTTTATGTATTGGAAAGGCTGGTGGTCAGTTTGGACCAAGAAAGGAACTCCGTAGAGATAAATAGTAAACTTCTGTATCCCCCACACCAGGGCTAGACATTCTCTTTTGATGGTGCTGTAGGATGATTCCCGGGGAAGTAGTTTGCGACTGGCGTATGCTATAGGATGGAGGGTCCCTTCGTGTGACTGCAAGAGCACAGCCCCAAGGCTGGTGTCGGAAGCGTCGGTGCGGAGGATGAATTCCTTCGTTAAGTCTGGGAGGCGGAGCACGGGAGGGTTCGAGATACATTCCTTGAGTTTCGCAAATGCTTTCTCGTGTGTCGTCGTCCATTTTACTAAGTTGCTTTCACCTTTCTTGATCAGTTCTGTGAGAGGGGCGCTGATCTCGGCATAATTTGGAATGAACTCCCGGTAATAGCTGGTCAACCCGAGAAAAGCGCGTACCTGTCGCTTCGTCTTTGGGGCGGGTGCAGCTTGTATTTTGTCAAGAGTCTTTCCCAGTGGAGCAAGCATGTTTTGTCCAATGCGATGACCCAGGAAATCAATCTCATTCATTCCCAACTCACACTTGCTCGGTCTCACGGCCAACCCGGCAGCCTGAATTCGAGCGAAGAGTTGTCTGAGAGTGGATAGGTGTTCCTCCCAGGTCGTGCTTGTTATGAGTACGTCGTCGTAGTAATGTTCGACGCCCGGGATTCCCTCAGTGACTAGTCGCATCAGCCGGGCGAACACGGCGGGTGCCGTTTTGATCCCGAAAGGCATGTAGCAAAACTGGTAGAGACCGGATTTTGTCGAAAACGCAGTTTTAGGTCTCGACTGCTGGGAGAGTGGGATTTGCCAGTAGCCCTTAACAAAATCTAACTTAGAGAAGTATCTTTTGTTTGTGGCACTGGCAAAAACGGCATCTGCCCTAGGCATGGGCTCTGCATCTGCTATCATGAGGTTGTTCAGGCGCCGGAAATCGACTACAAACCGCTTGGTTTTGTCTGGTTTGTCCACAAGCAACACTGGGGAATTATAGGGCGATTTCAAGACTTCAATTATGCCCAGTGTTTTCATTTGCTGTACCTCGGCCTCGATGTCTTTAGTCGTAGCAAAAGGTAACGGGTACTGTTTGACGTGGACTGGGGACTCCGTCACTGTCTCGAGGTGGCACTCCACCCAATCTGTCTTGCCCGGGACATTCGAAAATATTTTAGAGTGCGCTGTCATGGTTTTCTCCAACTCCTCCTTTTGTTGGTCCGTCAAACTTGGGCAGATCTTGACGTCAGTAATCCCTTCTGTCTGCACGAACTCCGGCACCGGTAGTTCCTGTTCATCTCCATTGTCAATAACCCCTACGATGACTTGGCATTGATGTGGCGCATCTTGGTTCGTTTCCCGCTCTGCATACTTCTTCAGCAAATTGGCATGGAAAATTTTCGGCCCGCCCGGCGTCTTTATGGAGTAATCGAAGTCCCCAATTTTCGCCTGCACTTCGAAGGGCCCTTCCAATGCAGCAAGAGATTATTTTTGTCAGTTGGGAGCAGGATGAGAACCTTATCTCCTGGTTGGAATACTCTATCCCTTGATTTTCGATTGTAGTGCTTCGCGTAGCGTGCTCCCGCCCTTCGGAGTTCTACGTGAGCTAGGCGGCACGTCTCTTCTAGACGATTTCGGAGATCCAATACGTACAGGTAGGTTGTCTTCAGCTCATCGTCCAGCTCTTGGTTCGTCCAGACTTCCTTTAAGATCGCCAGGGGTCCCCGGACATGTCGGCCGTACAGTAGCTCGAACGGTGAAAAGCCGAGATTTGCCTGGGGAACCTCTCTGTACGCGAACAGCAACGGATCGAGGAATCTGTCCCAGTTTTTTGGTTTCTCCGCACACATTCTTTTGAGCATAGTCTTCAGGGTGCCATTAAATTTTTCCACCATCCCGTTGGCCATCGGGTGGTAAGGGGTGGTATGGAGTTGGCGCACCGATAGAAGTCGTGCCACTTCCTTCATTAACTCCGACGTGAAATTCGAGCCCCGATCACTTAGGATTTCCCTCGGTACACCAAAACGGGAGAACATCTCAACGAGGGCCTCTGCGACTCGTTCGGTCTCTATGCCAGGTAGTGCAACTGCCTCCGGATAGCGCGTGGCGCAATCGACGAGAGTCAGGACATAGCGGTTTCCTTGACCAGATGGAGGTCGGATAGGGCCTACTATATCAATAGCTACCCTTTTAAAGGGGGTGTCTATGACGGGGGACTGGCCGAGTGACACGTGTGGCACCCTTCCTTTTGGCACAGTTCGCTGGCAGATATCGCAAGACGCCACGAACCGTTTCACGTCGGGTGTGACACCGGGCCAGAAGAATTCTTCCTGAATTCTGTCCTTGGTTTTCTCGGCCCCCAGGTGCCCAGCCATTATCCCATCGTGGGCTAGCTTCATAACAGCCTCTCGGTGGTTCTTCGGCACCAAGAGCTGTCGTATCCGCCGACCACTCCTCTCCATATAGTACCTGTGAAGCAGTCCATCTTCCTGCTTGAACATTATCGCGCATTTACTATTACGGCATCTGAGGTCCTTGTCGGTTTGCGCAAAGCAGGGTTTTAACGACTCGTCCTGGATTTGTTCCTCGGCATAGCTGAAGCTCGGGTCCTCTTCGGAATTGGGTGCAGGGAGGGGCTGGAATGGCTTCGACTGGGTTTTGGTCTGTGCTCGGGTTGCAACTGCGACTACGTCCTCGTCGGCCGTGGCTGGTTGGTCGTGAGGGTTTGTAATTGATGGTGGATTGATTTCTGGGTCCTCTTCCAGTGGTTCGGGTTGGTCCGGCGAACGGGCGCCCTCGATGTTCCCCACGATTACGTCATACAATGGATCATCCATGCAGAAGGCAGAAACAATCCCACTGTAGAAGGGCATCTCGATCTTGACCTTGGCCTCAGGCAGCCTCATGACCGAACGGTCGACGGTGTAAATCAGGCTGGTCTGGCCCGTGAGTTCATCGTCGCGGACTAGGTCTCTTCGTACTATTACAGTGGAGCACCCAGTGTCTCTTAAAACGTCTACACGCCTTCCCGCCACTTTTCCAGCCATCACAGGCATTCCCTTCGTAGCACCCGTTTGTTGTTTTGCCAATACAGCACCCACAATAGGGATTTTCTCCCCATTTTTCAACTCTACGAATCCATCGGTGACGTCATCAACGGTTTTTGGTGCCACTTGTGCACAGGATACCTGGTGAGTTTGACTCGCTCCGTTACGACATGCGTCTGCCTTGTGCCCAGTCTGACCACATTTGAAACATTTTACAACCGTGGGGCTCGTGAAGTTAGTTCGGCAGTGGTTAGCACGGTGACCCACTCGGTTACACAGAAAACATCGCGGAATGTTCTCCGGTGCACGCTTCTTTTCCTCGGGAGCCGATTTCTTCGAATCCTCGGGACACTCCTTCTTGACTTTGGCCAAATTAGTGCCACCTTGCGCTTCCAAGAATTGATCAGCTAATTCAAGCATGTCTTCAAGTGACTTAGCTCTCCTCTCTTTCAAGTACAGCGACAGGCTTGGGTGGCAACTAGTAAAAAATTGTTCTCTAATTAGGAGCTCTCTAAGCTCATCGTACTCCTGTGCTGTCCCTGAAAGTTCAATCCATCTGTCGAAATAATGGCAAAGTCGGGCGGCATACTGCGTAGCCGTCTCCCCATCAGCTGGCTTTCCTGTCCGAAATCTGTCCCGGAATCCTTCCACAGTAAATCTAAATCGCTTCAGCAAAGCAACTTTCACCTTTGCGTAGTTGGCTGCATCGGTCGGCGTCAGCCTACTGTACACACTGAGCGCTTCACCACTCAAGCAAGTACTCAAAGCAGTTGCCCATTGATGTTCCGGCCAATTTCGGCTCCTCGCAATTGTCTCAAATCGGTGAAGGTACGCGTCAAGGTCGTCCTTCCTTTCATCAAACGCTACGAGCAGCTTGCTTGGGTTCAAGCGGAAGCCGTGGTCTTCCCGTTCGCTGCTTTCAACTCTAGCTTGGACGGGGGTTTCACTTCGCTGTTGCAAGCGGAGCCGCTCGAGTTCCATTTCGTGCTGCCGCTGCCGTTCCCTTTCAGCCATCTCCGCTTCTCTTTCTTCTCTCGCCCTTTCGGCTGCCAATTTTTCTCTCTCCAACTCCAACTTCAATTGTTGCTCTCTTTCTTCCTTCGCCCTTTCAGCTGCCAACTTTTCTCTCTCCAGCTCCAACTTCAATTGTTGCTCTCTTTCTTCCTTCGCCCTTTCAGCTGCCAACTTTTCTCTCTCCAGCTCCAACTTCAATTGCTGCTCTCTTTCTTCCTTCAGCTGTCGCTCCTTTGCCTCTCTTTCTTCTTTCGCCATTTCAGCGGCCAGCCTTTCTCTCTCCAACTCAGCTGCTTTTTCTTCCTTGGCCCTCTCTTTTTCTTCTTTTCCTTCTGGGTGACCCACTTCCGTAGTTCGGCGCCAGAAAGACCCATCTTCTCACCAAGAGCGACTAACTTTTCGAGATCCATTGTGTCTCGCAAATAAAACCTTGCCACGTTTAAAAAGTATCAGCCTAAATCAGTCTATCGGAACACTCCCCTGCACTCGTTAACGAGAACACTGAGCAACACACCAAATCGTTCCGATAGCACTATCAACAACTCGAGGCTCTTTCTCACTACTTTGGGCACACTGTGCATCAAAAGGTCCTATGTCGCGGACGCCAGATTAATTGTCACACAGGTCCCGTAAATTAGGGAGGCGATCGCTGGGCTAATTCCAAGGGCCGAAGTATCGGCCCCCCGAACCGCACGACGAAAGCGTGGACAATTTAGAAGTGGTCCTTTTTGGCGCGCCAGCGGATGCCGGCTGTGGCCCAAAGAACAAGTCAGAGCCGAGAGTTGATAAACAAACAAAATTATATTCTCAATAACGGCAAATCGAAAACAATACACAAGTATGCACACTCCACAATAGATGAGAATAATATGTCACCAATCAAACACCGTATTACACAGTACAATCAGCCACACTCGAAACAACAGACACAGACAACAATACGCACTACAATGCAGTCGCATGCATTGAACAACCAAGACACTTAAAGACTAAAGAGATAGAAAACCTATTCAGTCCAAAGTCCTTGGAACAAAAGTCTGAATGATACTCTTCCGAGAATCACTCACTCAAAGTCCAGCGTTGTTGTCGTTCCGCTGCCCCCTGAGGTTTCTCTTCCAGGAAACCTCGCTTCTTCAATTGGCCACTCTTCAAACTTCAACTTCTTCGCCGGAACACGTCGGCTTCACACACGCAGCTGTTGCCACGCGTCTTCGCTCGATAGCGGTAAACACACGCTCTTGCCTGTAGCTCGAGCCTTCACCCCTCAGGTGGAAATCCTCTTTTTCTGCTGCTTGGTCCCAACGGACAAAACCTCCGCCGACTACACGGCGGAATCCCTACGTGCGCTCTGGCGCTCACTTCCGTCTCCTCCTGCTCTCTCGTCTCGGCCGCTCGATTAAATACCTTCCGCGCCACATTCCAGAAAGTTCTCGTCATTTCGTCGGCGCGATACGCAACGAAGGCTGGGGAGAGGCGCGAGACTGTACGAGGGCCGTCCCCGACCGATGACTCAACTCGGTATGACCACGCCTATTTCCTTCTGGAACTTTCCAGTGCTTGCCCGGCCGCCGCTGTGGGGTGAGGAGGTTCGTCGGCGAAGCCACGCTTCCGCGGGGAGAGCGCGCGCCCAGGGAGCCTTGGATGTTTGTTTTCTTTTTTTTCTTTTGACCTCGCGGCGTTTCTCCCGCCCGTTATCGCAAGAATTTGGCGGCGCGCCCATTTTTAGCGCACGTTCTGTGACATCAGTGTACTTCGTCGTCGGACTTTATTGCATTCCGTAGAGCGATTGTGTCGGCGTGCAGGAGACTCCGAATTTACCGTCCAATGTTTGAGAAGGCTGCGCATGTACAAACCAGATGTCCTAAACCTGATCGGCACAGCGCCAGGCGGTGCGCGCATCGCGTAGGATGTATTGTGACTGGAAGGTCAGCTTGCCATTTGTCAAGTAGGCGGGCTGTGTATGCAGAGTTGGCCGTAACGTTGTCCAAAAATTTTTTTATTGGCGAGTATACCCACCCTTGAAATTTAGCATACACACTGGAGTAGCTCCCCACAGTGTATCTTTGCTGTCTGATTTTGTTTGAGTGCAAACGTAATGCATCAGTGCTTTGTTAGGTTAGCCTGCTGCCCAGATCCTAAAGGTCGGGATTTTGATGATATGGGTGTGGCGTGAAACTGGGGTATGGGGAATCGTAAGGTTGGTCACTCACCTGCTTAAGCGGTGACCACATGAGCGGTTGCGTTTCTCCTGTCCGTTCCTGTGTGCCATGGAGTCCAGAGTATTTGCTCCCGATGCCTTGAATTCTTTCAGGGGCGCAGCTCCTTTTGGCCTAGGCTTATTGTCATCCGCGTCCGTCACAGGGAGATTCGTGGATGTGAGACACAAATACGAGACACAAAAAACGTTTAAAGATAGACTAACATCAATCATTATTGTGACGGAACATTGTAAAACACCTAGAAGCACAAACCCTTTGTACTAAAATTTCTAAAACTTCTCTGTTCAGGTATCCCAAGACAGGCTATCTTCATTAAAATGCGAAATCTACGCAGTTCCCTGCACTGTCTCGGGATGCGACATCTGCGCGGAGCTGGGCTTAAGCGAGTAGCTCCGCTCCGCTAAAGGAGTCGTATTAACTATACAGGGAGCTGCTCGTCAATTCCATCCTCGCCAACCTGACGATGGTGTGCGTGTACTGCCTCGAGCTGTACCCGACCTCGGTCAGAGCCACGGGTCTGGGAAGCGTGTACTTCGCCGGCGGCGTCTGCGCCACGGCGTCGCCACTGCTGCTCGCCCTGCGGCTGGAGCGACGGCTTCTGCAGATCAGCACCGTGCCGTTCACCGTGGCTGCCATGTTCGTGGTGGCGCTGCTGCCGGAGACCAAAGACGCGCCACTCCCCGAGACCCTGAGCGACCTCGAAGAGCCCTTCCGGCGATTCGGCTCCACCGAGGCCGACGAAATGCTACCCGAAGCCGACGTGAGAGACCAGAGTCCCCATTTCGAACTGTGAACCGCGCAGTCGAGTTCTGCAGTGTGGCTACAAAACGCACAACCTAGCGGATAAAAAAGAAAGCGATATCGAGACGGTGTCAGCCGAAATTGTAGCGTTATCTAATGTATCCCTTCCCGCACGTGTGGGAGGTTTGAGGCCAGGCTACACGAGGAACGCGTACGCACGCCTTCTTCCTGCGTGCTCTTATAATGGGCAATGTCGACGAACTTGGGACGGGCCAGTGCAGGCAACGCAGATATAGCTCCCTCTGGTCAGTAAAGTCTTAGTTCGAATGTAACATCCACACAAGAGGCTGAGAGAGTCTGTATTTGGGTAACGTCCAGAGCAGAAGCTAACTGGGACGTGTTGGTTGAGACAGTTATTACTTTTGTTCCCGCTGTGCTAGCACCGCTTACTTCGCGCTGAGCCGACTGACAGCAGATAAATCACTCCGCTCAATGGAGCAGTCCTATTTTTTTACGCCAGCGTTTTGTAGAGTCACGCCAGATCTTATCATAAAATAGTCACCTGTTAGTCTTACTTTGGAATGCAATTTCTTGCTCTCACATTGATTGCTTCGCCCTAGTGAAGAAACGGAAAATTATTTTGTTGGTGTATTTGTCTATTTACCAAACAGAATTTTACACCAGCTCGTCATGAAATCCTTCTTTCTGGCATTCGCGGTAGTTCTGATAATAGTGTAATAAAAATTATTTTTCTCGCACCATGATGCAAATAAACTACTCACTGGTAGACTCTTAACAGAATTACTGTAATTAGATTGGAAAATCGAGTAGGCATGCTTAAAGAACTCATGCAGACGCTGAAACTGCTCAAGCAGGCAAAAAAATTTGTTAAATCAAGGGGACGAAGTGACATCCGGGTTCTGGTGCAAAACTTAAGAAAAACATTTTGCCTAGAATTTCTTTCACTGGCAGTGATTCTCACGCTATATAAAGATATCGCAAACGAAAGACTTGTTTTCAAGAGCCTGCAATGAATATGAGTTATATTTAGTGTTACTTTTAATGAACTGACAACGTCTACAGCTAAAGAAAAGTACAGATGCTGGCGCTTAGCCAGCATCTGCACTTTTCTTTTAAGATACTTGCGTGAAATAGCTCCAACATTCGTCGGAGTCGCATAGCTTTATTAACTTCCTAAAGGGTATACTGGGGTGCTAGTCCGTAGAAAAGCCTCAAATATGTAGTGGCTCTGTTGTCGCGGTAATTGTAAGGATTTCTCATGTCGAGAAATTAGACTTAATCCTGTTTGTTTCTCGCACAAACAGCAATGAGACTTCACAAAGTTTTAATTCCAAACAAAAACACTGGTAAGAGCCGGTGCGCAACAATTACAAAAAGAAAACACAGCACATTCACGGAGTGAATGGGGATGAGTGGGGCGAAGCGTCCATCCGTCCGTCCGCCTATCTGTCCGTGTTCCTGTGTGTTCGTCTGTCTGTCCGTTTGTGTGTCCGTGCATCCATGCGTCCATACGTGCGTTGTCTGTTTGTATGTTATTTGTCCGTCTGTCTGTGTGTGTCTGTCTCCGTCTGTTTTTGTGTTCTGTCTGCTTGTCCATCCGTCTGCCCATGCGTTCGTTCATGCATCAGTCCGCCCGTCCATCCGTGCGTCTGTCTGTCTGTCTGTCTGTCTGTCTGTCTGTCTGTCTGTCTGTCTGTCTGTCTGTCTGTCTGTGTCTGTCTGTCTGTCCGTCTGTCTGTCTGTCTGTCTGTCTGTCTGTCTGTCTGTCTGTCTGTCTGTCTGTCTGTCTGTCTGTCTGTCTGTCTGTTAGTCTGATACTGCTGGTTACGCCTGACGCCGGACATGGTTAGACTAAGAGGAGCTTCGCCCCTTAAATCACAGCAGTACCAAGAAGTGAATGATGATGAGTGGGGTGATTCGTCTGTCTTTGCGTCCGTACGTACGTCCGTCGTCCGTACACGCGTCCATTCGTGTATCCACCTCCCCGTCCATCTATTCATCCATGTGTCCCTCCGTCCGTGCATGCGTCCGTGCGTCCGTCTGTGTGCCCGTCCGTCTGTCCATCTTTCTGTCTGTCTGGCGACGGCACGAGCCACCGCGGCAATCTGAGCCCGCCGTTCTGCTTCGTCCATGCCCAACCAACAATCCGCCACGTACGACGACGATTCAAGAGACTGAGAAGGCGCTCTTTCTTCGCGCACCAAGGCACAACCCACGCAGCAGCCAATCTGAGAGTAGCGGCACAGGGCCACCTGGAACATCCTCTCTCAACTGCAATTTGTATGCACTTCTATAAGACAGCACCATGTGTTACACTGCTCGGAAGATACTGCCTTTCTTTTTTTTCATCATTTCTTCTCTCGGATACGACTGACGCAGGACAAGGTTAGACTAAGAGGAGCTTCGCCCCTAATAATACAATTTCCCACAAAAGGGAACCATGAGCAGCATGTGAAGCAGCGCATGTGTCGGCTCAAAGTTTCGTTTATGGCGGGCACCTTGACCGATGTTAATGCGTTCTTTCAAGTAGAGTGCATTATGAATTCACTGTAGTTTGTGTTCCTGTTACTCGTACCGAACTCTTGTTAGAGAACGCCACGCGGGTTCATCACCACGTCACGCAGGATCATGTGCGTTCATCGCACGTCTTCAGAATTTTGTTCCCCGGCGCCATGTATCGCGTGAATTGCTGAGAGATGAAGAGGCCACAGTGTCTTACCCAGCCCCTTACATATGCCCGAACGTGTTAGCGCATGAGCACGTTCTGGCAGTGTTTGGACCAGCTGTTGTGCACGCGCAGTAAGGGTGACCACGCAAAGCAGATTGAGCTCGACCATAAACTGATTCACATGTGCCGAGGGGTAGCATACTTGATGGTGTTTGACGTCCCAATACCACAATATGATTATTAGGAACACGGTATTAAGGGATGTGGAAATTTCGACGACCTGGTTTTCTTTAACGTGCACCTGAATCTAAGCACACGGTCCTCAAGCATTTTCGCCTCCACTGAAATGTGGCTGCCGTGGTCGGTATATACGTACCTCTGGGTGTCTTGTACGCAGCCTTGTCCGCGTCGCAGCTCTGTTATTTCCTGGTATAGCACCAACAAGTTTACGTCGCCATTCTCACTTATAATGGCGTTGCATGTCGGCGTTCTGTTGTTACAGACCTCGACCGAGGCGCCGTACCGCACTCTTCAGCCGCAGCCTGAGAAGACACCGACCGTACCACGTTACAGCTCGATATCCAGCGCGCGAATGTTCGAGTGAAAGATCACGACCTCGGACACGCATGAGACGTCCACAAGCCGTGAACACACGCATAAGTTCGTAGCCAAGCCAAGCCTCATGTGTCGAGCGACAATGCGCCGCCACATGACGGGACGCCTTTCTGAGGACGTCGGCAATGAGAGACGTCGGCGTTGACGCCAAGTGTTTCGCCTAGTTATGCTTTTCTCGTAGGGCACGCGGCTTCATTTTCTATTGTAAGCCCGAGTTGCTCCGAAGCGCTTCTGTGCTTCGAAGTTTCCGTGTATTCGACTGTATAGTGTGTGCGTGTTCAAACTGTTTCACGCTCGTTGGCTGGTTCTTATATTTCGTGCAATAGCGAATTGAAACTTCGCTCAAAAGGCTGTGTCCTGCTTTCGTGTGTATCTTTGGGGCACAAAACATGTAGGTCTGTGCTTGACGGTGTGCTGTAGGCGCAGTGCGAATCTCCGATCAATGGGCGGGGTGCGTCGTACATGAACTGTTTTTTTTGTTTTTGCGATAAGATTGCATTGAACCTTGTCTCCTGAAGAGGTATAGGGGCACTTACAATCGGGGCAACTAATTAGCAGCGGAAAGCAGCACATACAAACTCGTCTCAAGAGGTGCACTCCTAAGCTAAATGTATATTTATGATTAGTACAACTGGGCCATAGGCTTGTAAAAATATGAATGCGGCAGTTTATGTTGCACAAATACTGATGCATTCTGTAGCCGAGTACGCTCAGTAAAGCATGCAGAGAGGGCATCAATATATAGCACAAGACTAAAACTGCACCAACACGTGCTTCACAGTGTCTGATGTGACACCGGTTGAGTTTACTTCTACAGGTGCGTACATTGTCTACGTAACATCAGTGAAACTAGATAAACAAATCGAATTTCAATGTGAAAGTGGAACAGTCCAAGCCGTTAAGTGTGTACACAAAATTAACTGTAGAAATACCACGTTATGCGTCCCATTTCTATATCGACCTCTTTTTTTTTTCTTTAGGCCAGTAACATTGCTAACACTACATCACAGAGGCATGCAACGTAAACGTGTCTCATCTTAAGATTTTGACCGATGTTAACACTCCGGCCGCGCAGGGTGGGGCATTTGAAGACATAAGCGCATACCGTTGAGAAACATCACGTCCCTAGATCCTATTATTTGTGCATTTATGTTCAAATTATCTCTCAAATATTACCCATTGTAACAGGGAACGTCCCATATTGCTTATCATTTTGTCATCACACTCTGCACGCTTAGTTGTGATGCGTATTGCGGTAGAATGTATACGTTGCTCACTGATCGTAAAGCTGGCTTTTTCACAAAATAATTCGTATAACGGAGAAGCCCCCTTCCAAAATTCCGCTCTCCTATATAGTACTGGGCAGCCATATACTAAAGACGTGCGTGTCCATAACTGATAACGTTATTACGCAACAATAATGCTACTCTAAACTGCCTTTGCAGTTTGTGTTTGAATTGAATGAATCGATTCTAAAAAGTAGTAGGCATTGACTTATATTATTGTACCGACGGTTCAGGCATGAACCTTGCTCCAGCTATCAGACTACAGGCTTCTAATGAAACGGGGTGTTGAACAAGCAGGAGTTCACTCGGCGAACAAAAGATTTATTTAGCGCAAGGGCTAACTCGATGCAAGCCTGTGATACCAGTGCGTCTTCTTTCTCTGCCTGAGCTCTGTGCCCACTGCTCTCGTTACAATCATCCCCGGGCGACGAGGGAGCCATCCTGGCGACCTAAGGACAGGTGTACTCAGAAGGGTCATGGTACGGCTTGAGCCGAGAGACGTGTACAATTTCTTGTCCCCGACGGCGCTTGTCCGGAGATGCGTCCATCGGCTCGACAAGGTAGCTGACAGGGGATGTTTGGCGTACAACTCGACAGGGACCATGGTACCTGTACGAAAGATTGTGGAAGAGTCCCGGAAAATTAGAAGAAATCCATAGCCACACCAGTCAGTTAGGAGAAAAGCTCATAGGCGTAGTACACGCGTCGTGGCGAGGTTTTTGGCGCGTCTGGTCGTGTGACGTGTGCGCACGGGCAAGCTTCTGACATTCTTCAGCGTGTGCTGCTGCTCGTGAGACGGTGGTTAACGCTGAAGGGTCCGGTCGATAAGGAAGAACAGTATCCATTGTTGATGATGGCTCGCGTCCATAAAGAAGGAAGAAAGGCGGAATTCCAGTGATGCTTTGCGTTGCAGTGTTGTATGCATATGTCCAAAAAGGCAGTATGCAATCCCAACTTGACTGGTCGAATGAAGCGTACATAACCAGCATATCTTCAAGTGTGCGATTAAAACGCTCTGTCATCCCATTAGTTTGCGGGTGATAGGCTGTAGTAGTGTGATGTATGATGCGACACTCGCTTAACAGCGGTTTGATGGCATCGGAGAGAAAAACGCGGCCGCGGTCGCTTAGTAACTGTCGAGGTGCTCCATGCCTTGAAAGCAGGTTTTGCAGTATAAAACCTGAAACGTCTTTAGCGGTATAGTAGAAGGTAACGTAGCTGTTTCAGCGTACCGCGTTAGGTGGTCGATAGCGACAATGACCCAGTGGTTGCTACTCAAAGTATAGGGAAGCGGACCGACATGATCGAAAGCTCGTGTTGGACATGGCAACGGCTGCAAGGGACCTGTGGTATGTTGAGCGGGCATCTTGCGTCGCTGGTGCGTAAGGCAAGAACTTACGTAACGGCGAACGAAGCGGTACATACCGCGCCAGTAGTACCGCAGCTGTAAGCGAGTGTGTGCTTTTAACACACCGGCGTGACCACATTGCGGATCATCGTGGAACGTGGCGCAGATGTCAGAGCGAAGATGTCGGGAAATGACGAGCAACCACTTACGGCCGATCGAGCTGTAGTTTCGACGGTAAAGCAGGTTATCCCGAATATCGAAGTGTCCTGCTTCACGGCGAAGCGTCCTGGAAACTGGAGCGGGCGTCCGGTTTCAGAGAAAGTTCAAAAGAGAAGAAATCCAAGCATCTTTGCGTTGCTCGGAAGGCATGTCCGAAATGCTGATGGCCAAGGCAGCACTGGTGGAGATAGGCGAGCAGACAGGCTCCGAAGCCTATGGTGAGCGTGATAGGGCATCAGCGTCGGAATGCTTCCGGCTAGAATGGTAGATAACACGGATATCGAATTCCTGTAACCACAATGCCCAACAAGTGAGCCGACCATTAGGATTTTTCAGTGAAGGTAACCAGCAAAGCGCATAATGGTGTGTTACAATATCAAACGGACGTCCATATAAATAAGGCCGAAATTTTCCGATTGCCCAAATAATGGCGAGGCACTCCTTTTCAGTTACACTGTAATTCTTTTTGGCTTTACTGAGGGTGCGGCTGGCATAGGCAACGACGTGCTCGTCAAAGCCATCCTTGCATTGGGCCAGTATGGCCCCTATACCGACACCCCTAGCGTCCGTATGAAGCTCCGTTGGAGCAGACGGATCGAAATGTCGGAGTATGGGAGGCGTGGTGAGGAGCCGTTGGAGTTCCTGAAATGCATCATCACACGCCTGCGACCACGCTGACAAATCAGAACTTCCGGAAAAAAAATATTGGTCAAGCGGGCGATAATGGAGACGAAATTGCGGACGTAGCGCCGGAAGCACGAACATAGGCCGATGAAGCTTCGGAGCTCTTTGATGGTGGTTGGTTTTGAAAACCCCACGACTGCATTAAGTTTTGTAGGGTCCGGAAGAATGCCGTCCTTAGAAACCACATGGCCGAGAATTACAAGCTTGCGAGCACCGAATCCATTACTTGATTACCATGGTCATATTAGCATGGTCATATTAATAAGATGTGGCGTAATTACCTCGCTCTTACCACGACCTGGCCTAATTACCTTGCTCATGGCATGTCCTGGCCTAACTAGCCAAGTATATTGCCCATTCAAATAGTAACTACCCGGCCACGCGTGCTCGAGTGCTAGCGGACGATGAAAACGACAAAGAAGGTGCGCACCGGCCGAGCAGCGTACTGTCGTTGTTGTGTTGAACATTCTATTCTTATCAATACCTTAAAAGAGCTTACGTTCCCGCAGAACATAACAAATTGGAAATACGAATTTTTAAAAGACAGAAAATTTTATTGCTCACAACGAGGTGTTTCCACACCGAAGTATAGCCAAACGAGAGGTGTTCCTCAAGGCTCTGTTAAATTCAATACCACTGAGTGATAAGGTACAAGTATATGTATAAGCATATGATATCGCGTTCTTTGCAACTGACAGTGATATTCATTTACTACAATCGACTTTGGTTTTATCTGGTAACATTAGAAACCTGGTTTCAGAAAAATCATATGAACCTGAACGTAACTATAAGTGCTATAATAGTTTTTCCATTGGACGTACCAGTTACTATTTCTCTTCAGTACCATCAAGAAATAATTCCCCGATTTAACTGTATTAAATATCTGGGTGTACTGTACGATCAAAAACTGAGCTGGCGTGACCACATTGAACATATTAAAATTAAGGCTACACACGCTGTTGGGATGATAGGTAGGCTTGGCCACCTCCCTTCCGGTCTTCGCAGAGATACGCTGATCATGATTTATCGCATGTATGTTCGTCCGATTCTTGAATTCGGATGTGTACTATTTTCTGGTGGACCAGCATACAAAATGAACCCCCTGATTCTGTTAGAGCGGGAAGCTCTTCGGTGTTGTTTAGGTGTTGATTGATTGATTTGTGGGGTTTAACGTCCCAAAACCACCATACGATTATGAGAGACGCCGTAGTGGAGGGCTCCGGAAATTTCGACCACTTGGGGTTCTTTAACGTGCACCCAAATCTGAGCACACGGGCCTACAACATTTCCGCCTCCATCGGAAGTGCAGCTGCCGCATCCGGGATTCGAACCCGTGACCTGCGGGTCAGCAGCCGAGTACCTTAGCCACTAGACCACCACGGCGGGGCAGTTGTTTAGGTGTGCCAAAATTCACAGCTAACAATGTTTTGTATCAAGAAGCTTGGATACCCACTATTGCTTGCACATTCCGTATTTTAACAGTAAAAACCTATTTAAAATTTTCTGAATCCACTTTAAGAAGGCGACAGTTTGTATTCTTTGCCGAGCCTGGTGTCTTTTTCAATGAGAATTGGTCCCGTGTATATAAACCACAAGTGCTATTTGTTCACACACTTCTAGATGCTTTAAATGCTAATATATTCGAGATCACACCATCTGTCAAACCTATTGGCCAAGTGCAAATAAAATTTGACGACATCTTCCCCATGAACGCTAAACACTTGCCCTCTAAATATTTGATTGGTTTATTACAACAACACCTGTCTCAATTAGGTACTAATATAGTAATTGCAACGGATGCATCTATGAGTGGCGAGAAGGCAGGTGTGGGTATTTTTTCTCTCTCATTATTCTGGTCATTTTCATTACGCCTCCCAGATTATACACCAATATTTGAAGCGGAATTAATGGCCGTTATATCATCTATTCGTAAACTTCCTGCGACTCATTCGACAGCTGTGATAGTGACTGACTTGTATTCCATGTGTTCATTTTTATCATCGTCGTCGGCATCAGCCGTACTAGAAACTTTTAAATCATTAATCCTAGCAAACATTCGTCTAGTGCGAATGATATGGGTGCCAGGCCATCGTAGTGTATTTATAAACGAGATGGCTGACACACTTGCGCGAACATCTCTTGATCTTCCGATTGTGCCGATCATGCCTCCTACAGCTTATGTAACAGCAGCGAGGTTTAGAAAACTTTCCCTTCTTGAAGACTCATCAAAAATCACGATACCGAATCCAGATTTTTCGCACCTGCACTTCACATGGAATAATAAATGGTGTCCCACGCCTAAATTGGAAGTCTTGATAACAAAATTACGTTGCCGTGTACCACCTCTTAATTTCAACTTAAACAGGTCTGGTCTGGTGCCATCCCCTCTGTGCTCAAGCTGTAACTAACCTGAACATATCTACCATTTTCTTATCACATGGCACCGGTTCAAAAATAAAAAAAATTGCTTCGAAATTTTATTCAAAAAATTAGGAATATCCCTTAATACTCCCAACATTTTGTCTTTTGGGGCCGCTTCATTGGGACACAGTGACAGGGACATCTGCGGGGCTCTCGGCGAATTCTTATATAACACAAGAAGATTACCTTGCTGAGTCAGTGATCAGTTCTCAAATTTTACTAGCCACGCTACCATTTATTATTTAGCTGATACACTGCAATGATTCAACTTTAAGAAGAATTTCATATAATGATTACACCTCAGATATTCAACAAATTCTATTATTTCTCTCCTCCCCCTTTTTTCTTTTCTTTACATTGTGCCAAATTAATTTCACAGTCAAAACACAGTAATCATATTCCCCTAGTCTAGAGAACCTAATGGTATTGACTTGCATTAACCACCGGCTTCTTGAGCAATCTCCCTTAGTGGGTGAGAGCCACAAAAGAAAGGAACAAGCAAGCAAGCGTACTAGAATGCACAGGCTGACCATGATGATCAATCCGTAGCCTCCGGTTTAGATGCGGTCGTGATGTTGTGAGGTGCTCGGCCAGAACGACTCTCAGAAGCCACCGTTTTGATTATCCTAAAGCAGGCTTAGTGCTGGCAATAAAGCTTCAACATAAATTTAAACAGCTTGTGCCTTCAAAAATACATTTTCAGGAATAGCTTCCCACACATTTACAGCATGGGTGCACTTTTGCGCTTAGTGGAACGACGAACAAAAAAAAATTGGCCCCCTTATCTGCACGTTACAATGCAAATGTCGTCGAAGGACGATAGTCTTGCGTCTGGAGAGAGTGAAAAAAACGTTTATTTGATGTTCTGCACAAGAAAATTGATGAGTGTATTCTGGAAGCGCTGCGCCAGAGTGCCTCGAGCGTGCAGCGGAGGTGAACGAGCACATCAAGTCACGTCACACGTGAGACATGAGTGCTATCAGGAGGTTATCTTGGAAAACGAAGCGTGCGGCGTGCGCGCCCGTTTCGGAGGCGATAAGGTGTATACAACGCAAGGCGACGGGTATCCGCCACCGTGTCATCTTAGCTAAAGCCCCTTGTCTTAGCAAAGCGTTGGAAACACTTGACTTTTTGAGCATCGTGTTGCACTGTCACCGCAGCGTGATAAACGCCATGGTCCTTAGAATCACTTATGTGTGCCTTCTCTAGTATAAATCCGCACATACATAATATCGACGTGTTGTCATGGTGGCCCAGATATGCGCAATAACTGGTTTCAATTGACAATAGCACAAGTATGTACGGTAAAACTTGAGCAATATTGGTGGGCCCTGTGGTTAGAGTCCGGCGTTTGGGGCATCGTTTGGTGTAGTTTAATGTACCATTAAGGACGGACAAACATACAAATGTACAGACAGACCGAAATTTATGCGTCGAAGGTTTCAAAGAAAGACTGTCGTCTTTAAAAAGTATACCTCTGGTGTGAAAACACCGCCCAACTTTGTCGACCATCCTTCGCGCAATGCCCAGTTCGATCGTAACCAATGAAACGCGGCACGCTTAGGGGTGGATTTGACTTTTTCGCACTGTTGGCTCATTCAAAAGGCAGTGTCGCCAGAGCTCGGAAAGATCTCGAGTTTTTTCCAAGCTCTGGCGAGTCTGCATAGCACCCCAGGTTCGCAGTACATGCGCCCTCACAAATAGTTCATCAGCTTTTTGTTTGTTTGTATTGATTTTTTCCCTGATGTGCACTGCCATAAGCTATCTTTGCGTTGCACTGTGGAAACAAAATTATGGCTGCAATATTACTTTGATTTGTGCGTATTGCGCATTTTTTATCAAACAAATTATTATGGCAACGTGTATGTGTGTGTGGGGGGGGGGGGCAATGATGAAACTTGCATACCCACTTACCATACAAAAGATGTCAATAGCAGCAAAAATATCGATATTATGGGACAAATCGTGTTGGAGGAGGTCTGAAATCGTCTGTCATGGCAAATGGTGGCAGCGGCCACACTGCATCAATATAACAATGCAAACTTTCACACTAGCATATTTCATTTTTCATGTGCGCGAAATTGTAATGTACATTAAATATTGCTGCGAAGTTTTGGCATGGCAAGCTTGGCAGTGAACAAACAAAATGCGATTCCTTTTATTTTTATGACATTGCTAAAATAATATTTATTCGGCAAATATAAAACACTTTACTGCAAAAAATAACAATCGCACAGCATGTGTAAAGAGAACAACACGTGTAGCATATCGTTTGACACACATTCGCTAAACTAACAAAGTAGTACTGTCTTCGCGTCACTCTGATGCACTAGAATACATCATTCCCAGCAACCCCTTTTATAGATATGCATACAAAAATCTACGAAGCATGGCGCTCAAAAACATTTAGTCTCTCTTTGGTTGAGTGTCAAATCATTTAAGACATGACCACTGAAGTCGTAATTCAGGAAAAAATCACCGAAGCGATTGCTAGTCTATTTCGATGACCCATGTCACAAGCATGACACCATCACAAACAGTGGCTTCCAAAAACAATTAAAAGCCTAACAGCAAGATCGTTGGCTATTCCACATATTTAAAAAGTTACCATGTGAAATATTATTATGAGAATAATTAAACAAACGAGATTAAATTTTCTGCAATACTCGCTGAAAACATTACCTCAACGTACGTATATACGTCATGGTAAAAGTTCAGTAACAAAGAGGACTGGCTATGTCATGTCAGCCCTGCACATTAACCTCCAGCATGTAAAAGTTAGGCGAGTCCACAAGCTTTGGGACACCATACACAAAAGCAAGGCGAGGCATTCAAATCTCAGCTTTGTATATGACACAGCTCGGCTGTATAGCGTGAGCGGCAGTCATAAGAACACGCATCTGGAGTTGCATGCTATTAAGTTGGATTAAGTCGGCACTCTTAGCGTACGCAGCATTACAACTAGCGAGCTTCGTATATGTAACCATACATCTATCACCGGTCAAAAGGTTTCAGTGGCGACCTCTAGCGGCTCTTGCTGTAGCCGCAGTGACTGCCTCGATGAGCGCTGCTCGGAATCCGGCCTTCTCGAGCTCCCATAGACCTTCGCAAGTGGTGCCGGCAGGGGAGCTCACGTCGTCTTTCAGCGCCCCGGGATGCCTCCCCGTCGACAGCACCATCTTGGCAGCACCCTGTAGAGAAACAATAAGTGTCTTCCACCGACTGTCTCTTCAGCAAGCTTCAAAATTACAAGAACAATTCGATAGCGAAGATGTTGGCCTGTTTCGTCGGTTGGGATATTTCGCAACATCGTCCTCACCTAAAAAACATAAAAAATGGGGCAGCTGCACACCACTGCCACTGAACATTGTAGAAACGTCGGATCTCGTGACCTTCCCCGTTCCCTCCTTCTCACCCTCGCTACTGCCAACCCCCCACTTTCACATTCCCTTGCTACACTGTAGTACCGTCTCTGTAATTCCCTGGAATTCTAGGGGCCATAACCAGTATAAACGGCTATGCTACGCTTTACCATCTGCGCTTTTCATTTCCCTACTCCTCACCCTCACTTAACTTCCCACCTCCTTGCTATGCTATAGTATACATGGCTGTTTTATGCTTTCTGTCCCTTTCTGTTTATTTCTCTTTCGATTTCATTTTCTTTCTTTCTGTTTCTGCGTGTTCGTCTCTCTCTTGGTTCCTTTCCTCTCTCTCTCTCTCTCTCTCTCTCTCTCATTCATTCTATTTCTTTCTCATCGGTTCGCTTATAGCAACGCGTCATATTGTGCCCATTCATGTTTGTTTTGCAAGTGTGCCTGATGTGGGGTCTTAAAGTGGAGAAAGCACCACGCTCTTGGAGTAAACGGGCACAGTAGACGCGGTCGAAACCAACCAGTCAACACACATCTAACTATATTTAGATCGACGATATCGCCAGCTAAATTGTTACACACATTGTGATCGACACGATAAACGCAACCTTACACAATATTACACAACACGCAACAACATAACAAGCACAAGAACACACACAAGGCGGTTTCGCCAGCGCTTGACTCACCACGTGGGCCCACCGCAGACGACGCGCGGTGCTACCCACGTCAAATCCACCGCTAGAGACAACCATTCGCACCAGCTGCCACACACCAAAGAGAACCGCTCATATCTCGGGCGCCGCCACCCATGCCTGCCACCAGACGTCACTGCCGGCGCTACGCACTAACCATGATGATGGTGGTGGTGGTGATAACAAACGCTCTCGAGCACAACGCCCCCTACCGCACGGTAGTTGGGAACCCGAAATGCGGCCATGAGTGAGACACGTGCGCCATGAGGCGCAAACAACTTTACAGAAGGTTGTTATCACCCTCACAAGCGGGTAGCCGATTCTTTACGATGCTCGCCTTTGGACCCGTGTTTTGGTTTCTTTATTCTCCTCATTTCCGCATCTCCCCCTTCCCCATCCTTTCCTTCCTTCAACGTGTTTCGAGGTGGCACACTCGGCGAAACCCGGCGCAGCTGTGCCAAGTGGCTGCTATAGGCAGTGACCAGTAACCTGAAATCTAGCCGCAGTTTTCGGGAACAATCTAGTGCCAGACCCTCCTCCGTTGTTGAAACACTCGCTATTGATGTGAAAAGAGTACACGATCTTTGGTATCATGCCTACAACACACAGTGCCATTCGTTACAGTAAAAGCGAGCTCACAACGAGCGTTCAAACCGTATAACCGATGCTGAGGCAAGCTAAGCATGTAACGCTCCCCGCGTACGTTTTCCGAGGAGTGTTTATATTGCCCTACTGCCTCGGCGATTGCAGCTTGCGGCGTCGAATGCCATTAGGCATCTCGTATATAATAGCAATAGATCAGAAAGGTAAACACTAAGGCACATTATTGGCGTCATCAACGCTGACGCTTCAAAATATGACGATGAGGACTGATGCCTGTTTTTTGTCAGGGACAACTTAGGACTCGAATGCTGGAACAAGACCACGTGGTACAGGACCTGTTTGCATTTGTTATTGGTCACGAATGAGGCTAAAGGGGTAGGTAACTCCTCATGGTCAACCACGATGGCGACCAAGGTACTGCCACTGCCATTACTCAAAACATTAAGTACTGGATGCTCGCATGACTGATGGTTTCATCTGTGAACAACGTATAGAACCCATCACATCTGCCACAAAATTATTACACTTTCTTTGTCTGAACGAGACCTCCACTGTAGAAGAAGGAAGGCCTGCCACCGACCCTCTAAGTCATTTCGGCCGGCGATCAGTCAATATTTCTTTTAGCGTACATAAAGACCTAATTTCGTTCAGTTATTGAATTCGTTAGTATGCAGACACACTCTCAAAGTATGCAGTTCTGCCGGGAGTCTCTGAACAGCAGTGGAGGTTGCGTATGGCAAAATCTCTATAAAGTGAAGCAGAAATCGGAAATAGGGATAACGTTCACCGTAGAATAACTTCCAGTGCAACGGGCTATGTGTGGACAGAAAGAAGCAAATGACACCTGCTGTTGAATGAATGGAGTTTGGGTGCGTGTTAAACGCTGGGGCACCTGCTTACGACATATATCCTCTGGTAGTCATCGAAAGGCAAGCATTGACACTATAGGCTTAGGTCTCCCTAAGTTTGTAGCAATCACCAGGTCTCGCGAAACGCGTTGGGAGTCTTCCAGGCAGAGTAAGCTTCACCACGGGGCCTTGCGTCAACGCCCTGAAGCCCGCCTGTCTCACATTTATAAACCGGTGGGTGGCCGGCAGGCACTGGGGATCGAACCCGGTACCTCCCGTAGCTGAAGCGGACGCGTACGTGCAATGCCACATCTATAGTTTGTAGCAATCAAGGTCTCGTATATGAAAGCTATGCCTCCCTCACTTGCTACCCGTTTTAAATTATTAGCTACGCAGTCATTTTTCAGGGTGTACGAAACACCGGTAAGGCGCTTAGAAACAGTTTTTGTTGCGCACTCTGACTCGTTTTTTGGACAATATTGACCGACATTTCATACGCCTCAAATTCTTGTTATACAGAGCTTTCTGCAAGAATTGTGCGTTCGAATTAATCGCGTGCCTTCAATCAGTGAGAGTAACAATGCTGTTGAATTACAGTTTAATCATATATTTCCGAAAATTTTCAAAATTGATGCCATTAAGATTTAAAGCATCGGGTAATCCCTTAGTAAAAGATTATCTGGTACATAAAAACAGTCATAGCGACTTATGCGTCACAAAGAGAAAAAAGATGTGGAATTGGTGTTTTTTTTTTCTTTTCCCTTCGCCTTCCAGATTTTGCGCCCATTTTTAAAGCAACATTTTTCGCGGTAGCTCTAGCTCTCTGCAAGATAACGGAATCAATGAGTTCTGCAGTAGTTTTGACGGATTCATTATCAGTATGTGCCTCCCTTACTGCAAATGAGAACTCGCATGCTCAGAGTGCTTCAAAGCATTAGTTCCCTCGCATCTCAATCTGATCAAATTGGTCTGGGTTCCAGGGCATAAGGGCCTATTTATGAATGAAATGGCCGACGCACTGGCAAAGTCATCTTTAAATGGGCCTCTTATTGAGGTTTTACCGGCATCCAAATTCATTATAGGTGTTGCATTAAGAAGGAAACTGCTGTTAGATGAATTTCGTGCACCTTCACTAATGGCCACATCAGACTTCAAGCACTTCGTGTGTCATTGGAACAGTAAAATACGTCAAACTTGAGCAATGGAAGTCGCAATGACTAGAGTGCTTTGTCGGACCCCGCAGCTAAGTTTATATTTACGCTGAGCTGTTCTGGCAGCCTCCCCTCATTGTTCTTTTTGTAGAGTAAATGAGTTGTCCGAGCATTACTTCATTTCCGGTAAAAGATACTCTGCCTGACGCAAAAACACTTTAGGTGCCGTTTTCTGCCACCTTAGAATAGATGTAAATGCGCAAAGTGTGCATTTTACTCATTTTAAAATTCAAATGAGCCACTTCGTCATTTTTATTCCAATACAGTTTATTATTCCATTAACAAACTTACCCTGTTTCATCTTTCTCTTTAATAAACCAATCCTCTATTTAATAAAGAATTCTTTTTGAAAGCTATCCGGTTGTTGGCCAATCCACCAGCGTGTGTGTGCGTCACAGACTCCAGGAACTTGACTTGACTGGGCCCGGACCGATGTATCCCAGGTCGGGACGCCAAGGCCTGCTGTTCGCCCCAGATTTGGTTGACGAGCTCTGATCTGTGCAGCACACCTCATCTAAATTACCTGTATTAATGTCTTTAGTATTTGCTTCGTTCCCAGAGATTGTATTTGAATTTAGCAGGTTATATGCCGCATATCTTGCAGGTTGTGGCGCTGTACAGTGTCCTTCTGATGTATTGATGACGCCCAGTTTGATACGTGCGTTCTGTTCTATTGATATAACAATTTTCGTAGTCAACTTACCATGACAGTGTTGGCAGCTAGTCTGTACGAAAGATCTCTGGGCATTCCTTGTCTTACGGCTCCGTCGGCGAGAGCTTCGATCATGACGAATACCTGCACGGATTGAGATTGTGTGGGGGAGGGGGCTATGCTTTATTTAAAGCGGCAAAATCTGCGCTTTAAATAAAAACACCCAGGGTCCCTTACACACTCACTTACAAACAAAGACTGAATGAAGGGCGAAAGCCTTAGAGTTTCCTACACAGAAACTAGAGGGAACTCTGGCGCTAGGGTCTATGAAAACTGCAATGCATGGCGCTTCAGCGAGCTTGGCAATTGTGGCTAATACAATGATTTGCCTAATCTTTGTATCTTACATTCTTTTTTGGTTTCGTCTGGTTTGAAGCTGCGTGTCCCAAAACAATAATTTCCAAATGTTCGGCAGTTGCGCTTCGCCACCTTCACATTTTAAGATCTTCATTTCAAATCAGCTCACGAATTTCAAACGGTTTGTTCTTTCGTTCGAAACGAAACCAAAACACAGCAATAAACGAAGCACAAGTGCGATTCGCCGACCGCAAGCACGAAGACTAGGCAAATCCGTACGCTATCATTCCCATGGTCCCTGAACAACCCCACCACCAGAGTCCCCTCTAGCTAAATGTAGGAAACTCTATGGCGAAAGCCACCATCTTTTTCTTTCGACAGATTTCAGCACATAACGAGGTGTATGTCCTGCCTCCGAAAATGGAGGCACCTAACTTGGTTTCGAATTGCCTCCGTGATCGAAGGCGCCTTTGACTAAGTGAAGATGCAATGCGATCTTTACACATAAAACGAGGACACCAGAAGTGAGAATTTGACGAGACGTGCAGTGTGATGACATCATCATGTATTGTGACGCCACTGAGACGTCATGATGCGCCGCTTATTTCGACTATTTGTGACGTCATTGTGACGGCACGCGTGATGTCATTTTGAGATGACGATTATTTTTTTTTCGCACTCCTCCTCGACGCCACGGGACGCGGGACGCCGATGGTCGAAATTCGCGTTTGATGAGGCATCTATACGGTGTTATGACCGCCATCGGTAGGCGCCATGCTGTCGCTGAGAATCGTAGCCGGGCAGCGTTCCCACGCCTGGAACCGCAGTTTTCTTGGAACCAGCGTCCAGAGCTGACGGCGGAGCGGCGCTCTTTTAATCCTCAAACAAGTAGCCGAATGGCCGGCTGCCTATGCCCGCCAGGTATTGTCCCTGCTAGCCGGCGGATGAGACGTCGTGTCGCCACGAAGCTGTAAGCCGTTCCAGAGAGGACAACAAAGACAGCGTCTTCCTTTGAAGAAACGGCTACCGCCGCCACAAAGTGCCCTGCTAATTGAGCGGACAGATTGACGGACCGTTTGATGTCTGCTGTCCGAAGCTTGGGACCCCTCGACCAGTGACACACACGACGAGCAAGAGCCCCTCTGGCGCCACCTTTCAGTGCAGTGATCTCGACTCAAAATTGGATGTTCACGTGCGCCGTGCATGCTCGTACCTTTCAGCTGTTGTGTGTGTGTGATTGGTGTTCCCCTCAAGAAGGAGGAGCCCGATAGGGCTTATAAGGACGCCGCCGAGTGCGGGACGTCGCTCTGAACCAAGTAAAGGTTCAACCACCACGTTCGTAGTTTGTGAAGGCTCTGAACTGTTTAACGGTTCAACCACCACGTTCGTGGTTTGTGAACTCCTAACCTTTCATGCTGTAAATATTTGTAAATAGTGCCATAAACCTTGTTTTGTTTTTCGTATCCCCATCTCGTAAGCGTTCGTTTCCTCAACCCGAAGCTACACCACGCTACCACAAGAGACCGGGTTTTGTTTTCGTATCCTCCAGCGACCTTCCTTTCGACCGCAACAACTGGGTAGCAGCGGTGGGATGTGACACAGCACCCCGAGTCACAACAACTGCTCGTCAGCGGTGGGATGCGACTCCGCACCCCGAGTCACAACAACGGCCATAAAGTTTCAAAAAATTAGCTAGAGGGGACTCTGGCACTGCGATTATTCAGCCACCATAAGAATGATAGCGCAGTACACGAATTTGCCTAGTCTTCGTGCTTGTCACTTCAAACGCACTTGTGGCTTTGTTTATTGCAGTTTTTTGGTTTTGTTTGCAATAAAAGAACAGACCGTTCTAAACTTCGTGACCCGATTTGAATTAGTGTGCCTGAAAGGTTAAGGTGGTGAAATGCAACTTCCGAACATTTGTTGCTGACTGTCGTCTCGTGTGTAATTGGCTCCAAGCCACACGAAGCCAAACAAAGCCGAAAGAACAAACATTAGAGAAATTTTTGTGCTAGCCATCATTTTCATGCAGGCTGGATCACTGCAGCTCTCATAGACACTAGCGCCAGAGTTTCCTATAGAGTATTTATAGGAAACTCTGTGTCTACAGCTAGCTTTCACTTTAGAAAAGAAGCAGATGTCTTTCGCTATCAAGTTAGCTTAGGCAAGTTCTTAAGAGAACCTGTGAGGGTTTTGTTTTTTTTGTTTTTTCACCATCAATCGTCATGTGGCACTCACGTATGCCGGTCCGCTGCCACTCAGCCCCGTGGCGACGTCCATGAGTGACTCGGGCACCTCCTCGCAGTGACCCACGCTGGCCAGCAGTCGGCACACCAGGCTCGCATCCTCTGTGGTGGCCACGATCCCGCGGGCGAACACGCTGGCGCCCTGGCGCACCAGGCACGGCGTGTTGGGCATCACTCGCACCACGCGCGTCTCCGAAGGAAGTCTCTACGCAAATCAGGCAGATTAGGAAAGACGGATGGACGAGTGGATAGAGGGATGGGTGGATGGATGGATGGCGGATAAACGAATGGAAGAATGAGCGGATGTTGCGGAAATTTTAGTCATCCAGCGGGGAACAAAAGTCGCAGCTTTGCTGCAGAGGTGAAACAATGAACGCGATAGCAAATAATTGGAACGTCACGCGCAAAATTGAACGCAGATTGAAACGTGTCCCACGTTTCCCGCGTGAAAATGACGCACGGAACGTACTCACAGGTACAGATGCTCGTGAATAAGCGTCTCAGTTGTTACTTCACTGTGTCTCAAAAGCGCGCGCTTTTCGCAAACGGAGACTGCCTATGATTGCAGTAACCGTTGTACACCCGGTAACTACAACAGAATCGTTCAAGGTAAAACCCGAGGCCAGCCAAGACGTACGATCCTCCCCGCGAGATAAGGCAACGCCACCTAGACTAGGTGGCGTTGGATAAGGGCGCGCGAGGGAGCGTCGCTTCCCTCCTCTAAGCGGGGCAAAGTACGCGTGGGAGATTAAAGCACGCGCCGCCACGCAATGTGGTGACGCTCGTTAATTGCGTCATTTTGCTAGTAATGCTGAAACCACGATGATTCCCCCCGAGTCCCATCTGCAGAGGTAAGTGGGAGATATAAATAGCTTGCCATTTCAACGTTTTAGGATGTGATTTTTGGTGGCTCAGTGGCTAACGCCTCGCACTCGCGATTGAGAGGACCCAAGTTAGATTCCGCGTGCTGGAGTCTTTTTTCTGATTTGTTTCTTTTTTGCACTTACATATATGTATACATATACGGTTCGCTAGCGTGGGGCGTAAATTCAAATAGAACTAGCAACAACACGTACTCTATAAACATGCACAGGATCACTTACTTCACAGGGCGTATGCTGCGATTCCACTGTTCCCGCTGGTCTACGAGGCATTTTCGCCCCGGAAAACGGAAGAACTTTGTTCCAGGAGGGCATTTCTCGTAGCTATTAGCGCAGTTGACGACGCAGCAATTCATGCGCGACATTGGAAAGCTCCTTGACCAGCGTGACACGGCTCGGCTCGTGGAGCGGCTGCTGCACGTGTCACGCCACTTTTTTTCACGTATCACGCCACTGCACGTATCACGCCACTGCTGCACGTATCACGCCACGTTTCGTTCCCTCCCACGCAGCGGCGCCACCGGCTCAATGCACGTTCCCCATAGTTGCTATCGCAATAAAAAGCGCCTTTCACTCATTGCACCACCATGTGAACGCAACGGATAAAACTTTAGACGCTCATGTGACGAGGTTTTACAGTTGGTTTGAGCCTAGAATGACGCCTTTTTGTACCTACAATTCTTGCATAAGCCAGATTCCATGCCTGTTCAAGCGGAGTTTGATGTTTACTGTCACAAAAAATCGGTCATAACGAACTATCTTACAGTACCGACGATGTTTTGTTATAACGAGCCAAGGTTGTATATAAGGTCTCTTTTCAGGGCCGTTCTAAGCACTGGCTATGCACCAGAACACAGTGAGCTCAGTGCGTGCTCCCATATTGAAAAGCGTGTCGCGCCATCTGTTGCAAGCGCGGCGAAGCAGCAACCATGCACTGCCACATGAGCAGGCACTCAGCAAATTGAACGTGAAACAGCACAACCCGAGCGTGGCTGTAAGGATGTTTCTCGCTTTTCCTCTTCTGGAATCTCAAGCTGATGACGAGTGAAACATCGAGGAGACCTTCTTCAGCAGTCTTGAATGTCTACAGCACGTGTACTGCAAACTGCGGAAGCAACTTCATCGGGTACGTAATGCTGCGCTTGAAAGAAACGCGAACAGTGGAAAGAGTTTTTTTCGACCAAGTCGCACTGCGGTATGCCTTGGCTGTGCCAAGGCAGAATTTGTGCCGTAAGTCGGCGTCAACGTAGCGCTAGAACCTCGCTCCAACTTGTGCTCATGCACTGCATGTATTTACTATTTGCCACACATGCCGGGCACTCGGGACACACACGCGTAGCGAAAGTACCAACCAGAACAAGATTTTAAAATGCTACGGTGACGTCAGCCGAAAGCACAGATTCGTCTAGTGAGTCAAGGCATGCCTCAGTGTGACCGAGTCGAAAGCTATGCTTTTCACGTCGTTCACGTCTCTTTGCACAGTTGTATAAGTTCGCATTGCTTGCATCTGCGCGTGAGTCGTAATATAAACTATTACTGGCAAGCAGCCTGCCAAAGAGTACGGCAATGATTTGGTGCCCCATGCTATACAGACATATTGCATGCAAATCGCTGCTGTAGAGCGGAGCAGCTGGCGTTGCACTTGAGTAAACGCAGTAATTATTTTTACTCCTACACTTTTACTGGACTCGTAGTTTTTCCTTCCGATTGTGATTATATGCACTGGCGGCGGAGCTCGGCGTTTTTTCTTGTGGATGGAAATCTGTGCAATCGCAAAATAACGCACCAGCACGATTGCCGCATCGTGTTGGGATCTTCACAAACAGTGTTGAGTAACATCTTACTGCTGCGCTGGTTCTTTTTGCATCTGAAGATGGCGCAGTGGTACCCAGATGACTTCTTATAAGCTGGTGCACCATGAACAGGGGCTTTTCTCACATTTTAAAGTCCCAGAGCCAGTGCTTGCCATGCCAGCAAGGCACACCTTGGCAGTTCAAAACAAATCAAATTCTGGCGTCTCTGGGAGCGAGGGTATACCACTGAAGGCGCCTGGGTGCGAGATAGGCGTGCTCTCGTTTATAGGCAGTATGGTAGAACACCTGAGTTCCACGCACACTGTCGACTGTCGTTGCTGGCCGAATTAGCACGTGCGTATATATACACGTACACATACAAAAGCACGCACGAACATACATAAATTATAGTTAAACCCCCCTCCCCCCTCCTGACACTTGAACACATTTCTGGCAACGCTTCCGGCTACTGACCGCGCGGGCTGCCTGGTTTCGATTCCGGTTCGAACTTTTATTGTTATTATATCTATATAAAGGCACTTTTAACTCACGAACAGCGTTGCCGAAACCGAAGCCGGGTTCACTGCGACAGCTGCTATGTAACGCTACCAATGTTTCTTGTGGCCACGTCTACAGGTCACTTTGGTCTCAATAATGCAATGGGTCGCATTATGAAAAGCTATGATAAGAGTGTAAATGGCCTACATTCCTCGCATAACAATACTGCAAACTAAAAGCCAGCACCCGTTAGCGACGGCTGTCGAGCACTGTTATATAACAGGCAACCATGAAGTCCGTGACAGGTGAACTGGCAGGAAGCTTCAACATTAGAATAGAAAATTCGAAAGGTTTAAGGGTAGTCAAAGGTTCCGAGGCTGTGGCACTGTCATATAAGATAACATACAGTAGCAGCCCGGAAACCGGGGACCACTCCTGTACATCGGTGTCATTCATTAGTTGCCACTTTACGTGGCCTCCACAATTAGCTCTTGCGAAGCGCTTTAAGCGAAATGGAACCTTCCGAGAGGCAATTGCAGAGGTCTTGTCCTTAACGATTGATTTGAGTTTCCTCAGTGACAAGTTACGATAGTACGACACCTCTCTTTGTCGCATTACCTTACCGATTAACTAACTCAGTGCTAGTTACCACTCCAGGAACTCCACGGAAAGGTTCTGCGCGCGAAAAGTGTGTAGTGACCCACCTGCTGTATGTCGCTGAGCGTGACGCCCATCGCCAGGGAGACAACCAGGTGTCGCTTTTGCACTGCGGACGCCACTTGCTCCAGCACGCCGGGCACCACATTGGGCTTGAGCGCCACCACGAGAGTGTCACACTGGTTTACCACGTCCAGGTTGTTGTGGGTCGTCTGGCAACCCAGCGCCTGCGCAGGGAATCGCGTTAGGCAGCTTAAGTACGTGAACCTTTATGTTACGAAAGTGCGTGAAGCTTTGCATTCGAGTAGCGTTCGTCACCATTGCGAATGCTATCCTCTAATGTTTCCAGCACATTTAGAAACGCTGACCCCAGCGATAATCCTTGTTCCTTGGCACGGTGAAGGATGGCGTGTCGCAACAAAAGAGCGGCGCTGGGTCAAAAAGCGACGCAAATATAGCACGTACGCGACAAATCTCTGTCACGAAGTGCAGGAGTGGCGCTACAGCTGTCCTAGGGAGTCATCTTTGTCGATAGTGACTGCGCTCAAACAGGACGAATTAAATTGGCGTGGAAGATAAACATTCCACATTTGCTTTTATCCGCTGACGTTGCTTAACGTGCTCGTTAACATCGAAGGAATCTCGCTGAAGCGTATACGATTTAAAAACGACAGAAGCTTGAGTAGGTGTCTTAAGGATTCGCAAAATATTTGCTGGGGTCTTACGTACCAAAACCACAATATGATTATAAACGACGTCGTGGTGGAGGGCTTCGGAATTCGCGATTGCCTGGAATTTCTAGAATTCACTTGACCTAAGCGCAGAGGCCTCCAGCATTTTACATCCATTGCAACGCGGCCTTCAGTGCTAAACCATGCTCATGATCTCCGATAGATTTGCATTACTTTGCATACCATCGGAGTGGTTTCCTCTCATCCCCGCTGTAAATGGCCTTTCCGTCGATAAGACCGCCAAAGTCATGCATACATTGTAGATTTACGCGATATCGTATCAAAGAAAAAAAGCTAGCTCCCAAGCTTCCTTCGTATAAAATTAGAATTTGTTACTACTGCAGTCATTTCTTCACCCTTGCCACAACACTGTGCTTTTTTTGTTTTTTTATTGCTCTGTTTTTAGCTTGTTGCCCGCAACAAGTATTGACCACCATCGCGAAAGTCTAACTGTTTAGAAGACAAAAAAAAGATCCTTTTCTGCTTTTGTTCGCTAGGAAATTTTTGTGGCTACGAATAGGGCAGCGAAATACTTCACCGTGATTTTTTGGAAGGTAATCGCGGCTCTATGGTGAACTGCCACGACATTTAAGAAGCTGCGAAGTCGGATCAGGTGTGGTACTGAATTTACGTTTAATTTATTTATTTATTTATTTATTTATTTATTTATTTATTTATTTACCTTAAGGGCCTCTAGGGCATTACATAAGGGGGGTTTCATACAGTGATCAGTGACAACAGCAATTTTTTAACAAGAAAAGAAGACAAAAAACAAGAAAACACGCGCAGGCTACACAGTCCGTCAACCAAGATAAGCAAGAAATAGCACAGCAAGGTTTTCACAAGTTGATTGATTGATTTATTTGTGGGGTTTAACGTCCCAAAACCACCATATGATTATGAGAGACGCCGTATTGGAGGGCTCCGGAAATTTTGACCACCTGGGGTTCTTTAAAAGGTTTTCACAAGTGAGCACATTAAAAAATCTGCACGACACGTTATACAGCAATGCCTAAGATTGCCCAACACATTCAAGGAACGCAAATAATGCAGACTGAAAAGTTGATTGCTGTGTATGCGTTACAATGCTGGCAGGCAGAGTATCCAACTTGGTTATCGCTAAGACAAGGAATGAGTATTGGTATTTGTTGTGTGAGAAAATATAGGTTCAATTTTATTATTATAGCATTACAAGCATTACACCATGGCATGGCATTTTTTTGACATGGCATGACGCATGGATATACGTAAAGCCCGTCAGAAGAGCAGGTAACATCCATCCGACTCGAATCCCTCGGCGAACGGACTTCTACAAATAGATGAAGCAACAAATCGAAAGTATGTGTCACAACGTGCCTACCACAAAAGACGACTGGCAGAGCGCATGGGATGTAAATACCAATAATGTGTGTGTGTGTGTGTGTTACAATGCTGGCAGGCAGAGTATCCAACTTGGTTATCGCTAAGACAAGGAATGAGTATTGGTATTTGTTGTGTGAGAAAATATAGGTTCAATTTTATTATTATAGCATTACAAGCATTACACCATGGCATGGCATTTTTTTGACATGGCATGACGCATGGATATACGTAAAGCCCGTCAGAAGAGCAGGTAACATCCATCCGACTCGAATCCCTCGGCGAACGGACTTCTACAAATAGATGAAGCAACAAATCGAAAGTATGTGTCACAACGTGCCTACCACAAAAGACGACTGGCAGAGCGCATGGGATGTAAATACCAATAATGTGTGTGTGTGTGTGTGTGTGTGTGTGTGTGTGTGTGTGTGTGTGTGTGTGTGTGTGTGTGTGTGTGTGTGTGTGTGTGTGTGTGTGTGTGTGTGTGTGTGTGTGTGTGTGTGTGTGTGTGTGTGTGTGTGTGTGTGTGTGTGTGTGTGTGTGTGTGTGTGTGTGTGTGTGTGTGTGTGTGTGTGTGTGCACGTCATGCGAGACATATTTAGCCTCTATCTGTACTTTCCTTAATACAGGCAGAAAAGGTAAAGACGCGTTGCTCGCTTTCTATTATTTTCTTTGATGTGTATTCCATCAACGTTCCACATCAGTAAGTAATGTAGGCTATGACCACTACATAGTAAGTACCACGTATTTCGACGTATATTGCTTGTTCTCTTTTCCTTTTACTTTGTGGTGGTCGGTCTTCATAGTGCTATTGTGGACATATTCGGCATCATAGATCTTGACTGTGGAATGTGGAATCCAAAGTTGAAAGCGACTACTTTTTTTGTCGAGTATTCGAAGAAAAGGACGGAGTTACGAAAGCATATATCATGTAGTGCGCCCATGAAATTCAGATAACGTTCAGGAACAGGGAAGTAGCTTGAGTACCAAATGTGCTTTTTCGAGCGAGCATGCGTGCCCTCGGGATTGAAATTATGCAAGAGAATCACAAAGAATCACATCTTCGTGGAAAACGACGTGTTCAGAGTCGGCGCCTGTTCCGCTGACGATAAATTCTTGCTATATTTCCCATCATGCTCGTAAAGTTAGAGCTGCCGTTCTTTACATTTCTTCCAGGGACGACGTCGCCGAGATTTTGTTTGTTGGACTCTTCGACTTTCTCTGCACTGGTACAGGTATTGGTTGGAAGAGAATATGCAAAACAGTAGTTTAACTCTAGCAGATGAGTCCTGCGGACATTCTGGTACGTATAAGAAGTTCTACGACACGGGATAATAGTCGCATACATATGATGGGCTCGAAGCTACAAAGGTAATACGGTTTGGCCAAAATCAAAAAAGTTCACAGAAGGTGAATCAATCGCCCTCATCGAGGGTATCCAACCAGTGACCAACGTTTTTCCTAGGTGGACACATTTGAGAGGGGCAAAGCCAATTTCATGCAGTCAGATTATTGAAAGTTAGTCATCACGGGTCTTATAATAATTGCTCTGGCCACGTCATGCTTGTTTCTAAAAGTACCGAATGAATGAAAAAGTATATAAATGTCAATATAGGACACATGTTGGCAATAGTTCAAAAGAAAACTTTCGTGAAGTGGTTGATTAGGCATCATACAAACAAATGCGATAGGTACAAGTTTAATTAGTTTCATCCCATGTGACTTACGTGTAATTTCACGCAACGTTTGTACACGCACCCCACAGACTACGACTGTAATATCAGGCAATGTTCCTTTAAGTTTATGCAATACACCGCTTCCAAGCCTCGCAAATGTCAGAGAATCACCTCAGACAAGCACACCGAGATGGTGTCGAAAGTAGTGTTCCCATCCGCGGATGCTTATTTTGGGGGCCACATCGAATGTGTGAAAGCGCAAGCGTCGGTGCACACATGCCCATTCTTTACTTCGTATAGCAAGTAGGACGCTTCATTGCAGATACAGTATAACAGAACAAAACCTTAAATGTATGCATGGGTAGCCTTTTCAAAACAACATGCGCTATTTCATTAAGGCATCCTGTGCTGTTCTATTAAACTCAGCTTTTTTTTTCCACGCATATTCATGAAGTGAGTCATGACGAGTGGGCGAAAATCTGAGTATCTTATTGGTGAGTAACCGTACATTGCAACAAGAGAGAAAAGTGAGCTAGGTGGTAGGTCATCTTCGTTCAGCGAACTGGGAGCACGGGAGAACACACAAGAGGCAAAGAGGCACACAGCACGCTCACTAACAACTGGTCAAATAATAGGCTGTGTGTTTCTTCTTCGCCTTTTGTGTGTGTGTTCCCCCGCGCTCCCAGTTCTCTGATCGTAGATGAGTATCCTTACGTTACCCCAGCGCTGTCCCTTGTAATGTAAATTGAGCGACATAAAGTGCGCATGGAAATGTAAATTTATTTCGCCTTCCAGTCGTCTTAGGCAATTTAAGGAGTATTCAGAAAATTACTGGAGTGGATGAATTGCCTCGAAAGTGAATCCAAGAAGCAGCCATTTTACTGGTGGCAAGACACCATTTCAGTATGGCTAATTTGTTGCAACATATATAATGTTCGACGTGTCTTCTTGTGTCAGAGGCTTCCTTGAGACACCTCAACATCTAGGCACATATTAGTAAAGATCATCCATCATCAATGGTCTCCTCAATAGGTTATTTTCGCCACGCACAGCATTTTTTTTACTTTTAATTAGCCTATAGTCTACACCGAAGTCTATCGTAAAACCTTTTTTGCGTGTCTCACATGAGTTTCGACTAAAGCAACCGTTATTTCTAAACCGCGACCACAACGGAAGACAAGGCTAGGTCCTAAGGAGCTCCGCGCCTAAAACAAGGCTCGTTGTGGACTTCAACAACATTTGCTAGCCGGCTAGGTGGTGATAGCTCCTCACACATAAAGCGGCTGAAACGCAACAGAGCACGAAGAAGACGCATAGAGTGCCTACCTTAACTCAGTAAAGTTGAGGTGTACCCATGAGCTTGCTGTGAATAACACTAAGGACTGGTAGATAATAAATTATGATTTTTTGTTCGCTTGAACAGCACGCAATTAATGCATTGGCTTTTGCTTGCCGCGACCGCAATGAGACTGTGAGGCACGTAGTAATGTGTGGGAGGAACGTTGATTGTTACCTGGTGTTCTTTGACGCGCACCCAAGTCTAAGCACATATCACCCCCATACAAATGCAACGGCCGCCGTGGCCGGTAATCGAACAGGTGCGCATGAGTTTAGCAGCACAACACGCAAGCTACCATGGTGGGTCTCTTACACGACAGCGCTTGTCAAACGCGTTGACTTATGAAGTTAGGAGACTGTGACCATAAGCGCCTTAGACACATAGAGAGAGCAATTCTCACCTTGATCTCGTCCAAGAGGTGCTTGTCGGCTACAGGACAGCTGGCCATGATCTTCCCCGCGCTGGCCACGCCTTCGATAGAAGCCAGACAGTCACGTTGCTCAAGAAATCACTTGTAAAATAATTAGTAGGGATTACACTCTGTGTGAAGTTGGATGACCAATGAAAGTGTTTAGCAGACAACACGGAGGTGACACAGGATTCCGAAACATACCATACCTTATCCACGTGCACACTCGAACGAAGTCCCAATCGGCTGTCCAGAGGGTCCCTTTTGGATTTAGCCCATGTTACTTTAACGTTTTCCATTCGAGCAAGACGGATCTTCTTGTCGCGACCTGCGTCGGCTTTCTTGTCTGGCTTGCCGCATGTTCTTGCAGTTTTGAACACGATCTTAACTGGCGTTGGTGGAAATACTAACAGGCCATCGTGTACGACTGGTGAGTACTGGTGTTTACCCGATTCCTGTGGCACGTATGCTTTTGGCCACGGAAGACACAGACAATGGACACGCCCTAGCCATATCAAGCTTCGCTGTTTAAATGGCCTTGTGGTCCAGCTTGTTCTTGATCACCACCTCTACAAGTCAAGGCGCAGCAGAAAAGAACATACCGACAATGCGCTCTTTTTTTTTTGTCAGAACTCATAGAGCTGGTTTCCGTAACCTAGAAACTATGTTGCACAAGGGTTCTGACGAGAGAAAATTACGGCGCTTTGCTTGCAGACAGATATTTTTCTTCGACGTCATTGTCGGCACCCGTCCATTTGTAAACGCTATTGTCGCGTCTAAATATTCAAGACGTTAGTACCCACCAGCTTTGAATTCAAATTGAGATTATTAAAATGGTACAGAATTATGATGATATTGATAACTATGCTGATCATCCTGCAACATGACACGTACCAATATCCGCGAATAGGCCAAGAGTTGGGCAGCCCTACTTCTATATTTCATTATGTTAGAAAATTATGCTATCGCAGAAATTGACTTAGAGAGATGATTTTACAGAGGAGATTTTGAACGATAAAAGAGGGCTAGAACACAAAGACGAGAGGACGCTAAATTGATGCCTTGTTACTATCTTCTCGTCTCTGTCTTATTGTGGCGCTGTTTTGTCGTTTAATGACCAATATGTACCAACCAGCTTGATTCAAGTCAATATTAAAGATGATAAATTGTGATTATTGTTCAACCTTATAAAAGGCCTTATGAACGAACACTTTAGCAAAACAATCTAAAATAGTGGCTTCAGAATTGTCGAGAAAATAATTTATACCATATAATAAGATTATTTACAAAAGAAGTAATTGACATAGTATGTTCTTGGTTGCTTGATAAACAATTAAATTCATCAAAGACGTCGCTTTGTCTAGAATTGAGTACCTAGGCAGCGAAACTGACAACTATTTCAGAGCTTAGGTTTGACCTAAGTTGACAAAGCGGAGTTTCAAGAAAGTTTCGTTAGTAATTACAAAGGGTCGACTTATTAATAAATAACGCTCCTTATTTGTATTTTCTAGAAAAAGCTCGCACAGGGGCGATATCGCAAGGCACCCATGCTATCATCTTCATTATTTGTATAACAGCCGAGGTGTTGGTAAACTTCAAAAGAAACTTAACGCAAATAACATTCTGAAGCACCTCCGAGCTCTGCGTACCACCAGCTGGCCGTTCGTACTCTTAGTGCTCTTCAGTATTGTTCTTCCTCTATTTTTGATATATATATATATATATATATATATATATATATATATATATATATATATATATATATATATATATATATATATAAACATGCGCATAAGAGTGTTTCAACACTCGTTGTTTGGCTTATAGATGGCGCTGACTGTCACTCCTACTTCTAAATTCACAGATAAACCCAAAAAAAAAAGTGGATGGAGGGAGGGCCGCTGTGATAGCTCAGTGGTTAGAGCATCGAACGCGTAAAAATTCGAAGGTCGTAGGTTCGATTCCTGCTCACAGTTGGTAATTTTTTCATCCACTTTTCTTTCTTCTTATTTACATTCCATTGGTTCTAATAACTTCCCCTGTACATTCCTTGGCATTACTGTCTGTTATATCTCATTAATATTGTGTTAAAACACGGAAAAACGAGCCCTTACGTATACACTTCTTTCCCTTATATATATATATATATATATATATATATATATATATATATATATATATATATATATATATATGTGTGTGTGTGTGTGTGTGTGTGTGTGTGTGTGTGTGTGTGTGTAACATGGCGCGCCAGCAAAAAAGGCATGGGTACATAACATTGCAAGAAAACGTACATTTACAGAAATTTGCAGGCGGAGATAGTGACTGGAACAATGGCGGGCAGAAACCAGTCTTTTCACACTTTGTAGTTGTCTTTCCCAGACCGGGACCCTCTCTCGCCATATGCCACAAACCCACTACTTCCATGTGGCAATACCCCGCGGCGTAAAGGCACCGACCCGGCGCTCGTCACAGAAGTGGAGTGTTGGGTGACACATGCGGGTTCAGTCTCACGACGTGCACAACAGCAAACGGTGGTGGCGTTGAGTGCGCTGAGTCGACGATTCGCTGTATCTGGTATGTGATGTCAGTGACCTAGAGCAGGACTCTGTATGGTTCGTCATGGCGAAATAAGAACTTTTCGGAGATGCCGATGCGACGACATGGGGTCCATGGAGTACTAGTGAACCAGGTGTGTACGAAACATCCCGGTGATGGCAATCGTGAAAATCTTTCTGAGATGCTTGAGAAAAAGTGGTCCGTTCTCTGGCGATATGTCCTGCTGCCTCGGCTTGTACTATGGCATCGCGGACGTACGTGACAGGTGAGCATTGATATCGATACAGTAAAGAACACTTCATCACTTTACAGGACGGAATAAAAAAACTATTACATTGTAGTCTCATCTATGAAAAAAATACTTGTTTCTTTTGAAAAGGCTGCAATGAGTTAAAGCACCTTTCCGTGCGAGCATGGTGAATGCTACGTCGCAAGGCCATTTTCGGAGGTGGCCGGTTTGATAGCGTGCCGACCGCTGAAACGTCATTTTACTTCCAACCAAGTATTTATTTTTAACAAAAAAGTGCTACAAGGTTTCTGGGACGCTCTTTCAACAATCCATGTCGACTTCATATTTGATTAATTGTCCTTTTACGTGCTGGCGTCATTATGTTCACAATACTGGTCATTATGTCATGTCAGCTCATCTCATGTTCACATGAATAAACGCACCGCATCCAACATCACTGCAAGTTTCACCATTTTGTCACTCGTCTAAGATTAGCTGTTGCTAAATCTGGCAACAGACATTGACATTGGGTTGGTAGTCGAACGTTGACCATTGCTAGGGCAAGTTCAATTTTCGCATGTGGCCTCAAACTTGGGCTAATCGAAATCGGGTGAACCTCGACAAGGTTTACCAGAAGCGAAATTGTAGCTTTAATGATGAACTTGCCTGGCATTCGCTGTCACGTGTCGGTTAAACAGCAGTCCTTAACGAACTTCCCATTGATTAAAATGAAAAAATAAAGAAATGTTGCGTTGTGCTGGCTTCTCCACAATAGTAGCCATAGTGTGGAGAAGCCAGCTTCTGTCATACTGTGAGTACCGTTTTGATTAGGCTTGTGTGAATATTAACGCGACATCGTTAAAGAGCTCGTTTCGCAGAAATTCAGGCATCGGCGTCAATATCGTTAGTTGTGAGCGAAAAATCATCATCTTGTGCGTTACCAAAAATAACAAATTCTAGGTGCGAACGGGTATCGAACCAGGGTCGTTTGGATTTGAGTGGGGATCAAACGCGGGTCCTTTGTGTGACAAGAGGTTGTTCTACCATAAAGCCACGCGTCTGCTTGCGAATACAGTGAAAATAACTTCTTATGCTTGGAAAAGCCGTGAAAGTAACTTTTATGATTTACAAACACGCGCGTCATGTATACATGCTTCACAATCCAACGTGAAACGTTGAAGTACTAATGCGTGGTACAAGCGTACATCGCCATTGGGCGTCAGAACATGTATCATAATAACTTGTTGGTTTAAAGCCGGTCACCCACTACAAAAGACCCACACGTTATTGTACCTATTCCCTTAAGGCCACGTAGTGGGTGCATAGCAAGTTCGAAAACATTTCATGAACCAAGTGTTTCAAGTACGCACTAGGGACAGGATGTCACTATCGCTTTCAACTTTTAAAGACGAAGCTTGAGGGTCCCTAATTTTTCGAATATTCCAACAAATATTACAGTATTTGAGTTTGCTTCAATACGAATTTAAGTTATTGATAATTTCGAAGTATTCGAAACGAACCAGCTAATTTGTATTAATTCGCATGTAACCCTTGAAAAGGTTGTTTTTCTGCAGTAAATAAGCACTAAACCGTGAAAGCTCCTATCTAAATGCATATTATTCACATGGCTTATTGTAAAGGTAGTTTTACTGCAGATAAGTGATGCTAATTAGGGAAAGCACCTATCTAAATGTAAGCGCATACAACTTTTTTAAGGATGATTTCACTGCTTTAATAAGTGTTACGCCGTTAAAACACGTATCCAAAGAAAACTCGCACTGCCGCGAACTCTAACATCAAGATTAAATGAGGACATCGCCCTCACATCGGTTCCTTTTTTTAAGTTTAAAAGTATTGTGTACCGGCTTATACACTCTAGTAAAGTCAAATGTAAAACGTAATATATTTTACTTGTTATCATTGTGCTGAAAGTAACATCTTTGTAGTTGCACTTATTTTGAAGCAAAAAAAATACTATTCGCACTGACATTGTTTTAATTTTCAAAATACTTTGCAGGTTAGTTAGGTCATGACGAACGTGCTCATTTTTTACATAATATGAGATATATAATGTTCGATTCAAAATGATTCTACCAAAATCGCTATTCGTCTGGCATATAAAATTCACTGTTCGCGCATGCCTAGTCTTGACATATCATAATTTGTATTAGGCATTAAGCTCGAAGTACAGTAAATGATCATCGTAACGAAGCCGTTGAGGCCGAATGTTTAAATTTTCACTAGTGGCTTTCCGTTAAAAGTGAATGGGGTATTTAATACTCGTCGTAACGCGGAAGTAGCAAACGAAAAGCGTCGGATAAGGTCATTTCGATGGAGGATTCCTTTCTGCACGAGCCTAGATAGACCAGCACCTATATAGCAAACGACTAAAGTGCTAATTATTCTTATTAGTAGAAGAAAAAATGACAGTATATCCACAGAGTGAATGATGATGAGTGCAGCGAAGCGTCTGTCTGTCTGTAAAAAGCTTAGCCCCTAAAACCACTAACGTCATCTAGTCATATTATTTCCAAGAACATATACACACAACGCCATCTATTGAGCAATTTATAAACTACATACATACTACATATAACGCACCACATACAAACGAAGGAGGGAACAACCCACACCCCATGAAGCTTCGCCCCTAAAAATCATCACATTTAGGCATCTATCGCACCACAAAAGAAATCAATGTGGCCGTGAAGACGTAGCATTCTTGCTTTCAGTGGGAGGATATTGTAACTACTGTGTTCGCTTCAACTAAATAATGTCATGGTATTGCATCTAGCCCAAGCCACCTATCTTTGCAGCAATATGCAGCCATTCTGATAAGCATGTCACAGTACAACGATCTTCATAAAAAAAATTCATGTACAATTTCCTTTCGAATTTTGTGGTTCGCTAGGAACAGGGAAAGAAATGCCGCTATTTCTTGGTTTCCCGTCCTGCGGCCACGGCTCATCGTCCCTTAGGGAGTTGTGGAACTTCATCACGAGCACAGAAAACAACGACGAGCTATAGCACTTTAGAAAGGGTTCTTCAACCACGTCACAGTATTTCTGTGGACAGAAGTTTGTTGCAGGATGTCATGTGCAATTTACAACTCTGCACTGCAGGAAGCTGTCCTGATGACGGGCTTAGGTGCAAGAAAATGCCTACCACGAGTAAGATCTCTGACCGCCTTCTAGACTCGCCTTGACCTCAAGATAGGTTAAATCCAATATTTCTCTCTCTCTTTTTTTGGGGGGGGGGGAGCGGGCGAGGTCGGCATTGCGTATTTTATCTTTTAAGAGCTCGTTGGTCAGCATTGCGAACAGCCCCACGGCAACAAAACGCGCGTTTGGCATCAAATATACGCGTAATTTGAATATTCCTGACTGGTATAGTTCGCCACGTCAGCGTTACATCTTGGCCTGCGGAGGGCTTTTATTTTCACTATCACGAAATTCAACGAAGCCTTTATGGGGAGCTGCACTGCAACGTTTGTTTTGCATCGCGGGTACAGTGCATTCATATAGTTCACGTAGTACATTATTCACATTAGTGTAGTCTTTGAAGCGTGGGTGCCCGGGCTCTAACCACTGCGCCACAGTAAAAAACGTCTATACAGGTTTTTATTTTTTTTTTCAGTGAACGCTGTATATGGCTACAATTGGCTAGGAGAAACGAAAAACTGTCCGACAGCGTTGTCTCGAGCGGTCTCCATTGGTTGTCCTATCAGTTACGTCATACTCAGCGTCGTATCCAAGCGCGCGCGCCATTGGCTGCGTTGTGAGGGACGTCCCCACCTCATCGCAGCCGTGGAGTCGAGAACGCGCGCATCAGTTTATTCTCAAACCTTTCACATAGGTATGCCATGGACAACTCGAGCGCAGCTCTCTGGATTTCGTGCCGACCGGTTGTGTCCCCACGATCTCCGACGACAGCGCAGCTCTGGCCGACTGGGCTCGCCCTATACGCCATCTCCTGACGCCGACAAGAGGTCTCGCCGAGTGGTGCCTCGTCCTCGGACTCCTGCGACCGCGTCCTTCTTTCCTATCTCCTCTTTACTCCATCGTTCTCTGTCGTTCGCTGACCCTGCGCCTCACTCTCTCCTTCCTCTCTCTATTTACCTTTTAATCCTATCATTTTAATCCCTCATTTACTCCCATCCCTCGTGAGCTACTGATACAGACAGTTACGGGGCTCACTTTTCTCTTTAAGAATCACATAAGAGCGCCGACAGCGGAAACGTGACAGAGCTCCCATTCGCCGGGCCGATGGTGCAGTCCTGGTAGGTCACTCTAGTCCTGGCACAAAAACGGGCCCGGGAAGCCGAGTGCCTGCAGCAACTGCGTACCGATGGTCCGGCAGCCTTCCAAGCCGCGCTAAATCGCCCACGGGAATAGAAGCGCCGGTGGTGGGCGGATCCTGCAAACCACGCTACCGGGTCAGCTTGCGATGTCAAACGCTTGCAACAACGCCACGCCGAACAATGAATGCGTGGTTCTCGAAGGGAAACGGGCACCCAATGCCGTGCTTACGCCGAACAAGCGGCATTGCGGCGTCAACGTGATGATTGCGGGAGCGCGTTCGCCGGGGCGAACGGTCACTTTCGGCGGGAGTTTCTCCAGCGGCACTTTGGCTTCGACTGCGACGTCTGTGACCGCCTGTGGTTCGAGAACAACCAGTGATTAACGCGTTGCCAAACTCATTTAAGAACTGTAGTGACACGTATCTAGAAGGAGTACGGCCACTAGCGCGGGTCCGGTCTTAGCGAGCCGCAGAGCACGCGTTAACCGTCACCATGGCGAGAACACGATACTGCTCAAAGTCGCTGCACTTTATGTGGCAATACCAAAACGCAGTACAGCCCGTTGCAAAGGCGCGGCGGGAAAGCAAATAGGCTTATCCACGCCACGGGCATAAAAGTACTACACAAGGTGCCACGAGCACGTCTCCGCGGTAAAGGTGATCCACGGAGACACCGGGACCAAGGCCCGGTTGCTCGAGCGAGGGCAAAGGCGCTCGCGTCGGCTTCGGAGGGAGACGGATCGGCGTAGCTAGACCACGCACTAGGACACCGTACCACCCTTCGGCCTAGCGTTTGGAAGTGGGGGGGGAGACATAAGGTAAGCGTTCGCCGCGGTGGTGGTGGTGGTAAAAAACATTTATTTCAGAAAAAGTATACTAGAGAGTGCCGACGTGGCCCATCGGCGTGCTAGAGTGGCAAGACCCTATTCCGGGACGCCAGTGGAGCTGGAAGCTGCCCGTGCGCGCTCCACCAAGGAGCGTTGTGCAGCCAAGGTAGAGCAGCCGAGCAGGTGCTCCTCCCAAGCCTCTCTAGTTTGGATAGGAAAAGGGGGTGAGAAAGGGACGGGATAAACTGGGCACGATGCTACGACGTGATATGTGTCGGCGAGGACATGACAGGTCGAGCAGGTGCCACTGATATCCGGCAAAAAGTGCCTGGCGACCGCCGGACTGATAAAGGTGTTTGTCTGCAGGCGGCGTAGCAGTCGTTCGTCCGCTTTCTCCAAACCGCGTGCGGGGTCCGGGTAGAGGCGGCGCGAAGCCCGGTAATAAGCCAAAATTTCGCGAAAGCGCGTCAGGTTGGTATTGCCAGATTCTGTCTCGGGACATGGAGGGGCAACGGCCCGGACAGGAGAAGCGCGGGCAGCGGCATTTGCCGCCTCGTTGCCGGGCAGGCCCGAGTGGCCTGGGGTCCAGACTATACGAATGGGATGAGGGTTAAAGCGCCAAGAGGCTGCCTGTAGCAGGCTAGCCGCCAGCGGGGCAATGGAACCCTGAAGGTACTGAGAACAGGCCGAGCGCGAGTCCGTCAGGATGGTGCGTGAGGCAGGGTGAGAGGCGGCCAAAGCTATGGCAACCTCTTCAGCGTGCGTTACTGTGTCTGCTCGAAAGAAGAGGTCATCTACGTGTTTGCCCTCTGTAATCACGGCAGCCGTGAAGTGACCCGAGGGGGAGGGACCCGAGACGTCCACGTAGAAAACACCAGGACGATCGGAGTGTCGCGTATGAAGGGCCGCGGCGCGTGCTAGTCTACGGCCAGGATGGAGGTCGGGGTTCATATTACGGGGTAGAGGTTCCACCCATAGCTTTTGACGCCAGAGCTCTGGTACCGGCTGCAGAGGGTCTTGGTCAGATATCGGGTTAAGGCCCAGTCTGTGTAGAAGACGGCGCCCTGAAGGCGTCTGCGACAGTCGATTGATTTGGTTAACGCGATGAGCTTCGCGCATCTCTGCAAAGGTGTTGTGTACTCCCAGAGCCGCAAATCGGCTGTTGGAAGTTGCAATAGGTAGGTCCAGAGCGCGTTTGTATACTGAACGAAGAAGGACGTCCAGCTGGTGCTCGTGTCGACGACGCAGGCGAAGGTAAGGCAAGGCGTAGAGGACGCGACTGGTCACAAACGCGTGGGCCAATCGGAGGGACTGAGACCCGCGGAGGCCGCCGCGCTTGGTAGAAACTCGCCGTATCATGCGGCTCACCTGTTCGCTGGTGCGTCTGAGGCCTGCTATTGTGCCCTTTGGATCCAAGGACGATGTGAGGTGAAGGCCAAGAACCCGAATGTTTTGCACTGACGGGACGGGCCCGGACGGAAGAAAAATTTGAGGCGGCGGTAGCGGAGAGACTGAAAGAAGAGCCGATTTAGCTGGAGAGCACTCCAGGCCGCATGAACCTGCGTAGGTGTCCACCAGAAGGGCAGCCTTTTGCAGGCGTTCTTCGATTTGCGCTAAGGAGCCGGTGTTGGTCCAGATTGTGATATCGTCCGCATATAGTGCGTGTTGTATTCCCTCGACCTCGCTTAGAAGAGAGGGGAGGTTCATCATCGCCAGGTTAAAAAGCAGAGGAGACAGGACTGCCCCTTGAGGTGTACCCCGCGTGCCTAATAAGTACGGGCCGTGTTCGGTAGAATTAAGGCGAATGAAGGCGGTGCGATGTGATAGAAAGGCGCGAATGTAGTTGAAAGTCTTCTGCCCGCAGTTTGTGGTAGACAGGTTAGTGAGTATAGTGCTGTGTTTGACGTTGTCGAACGCCCCGCGGAGATCGAGAGCGAGCACGGCTTTATCGTTATGGCGCATAGTAGTCGGCTCTATGATATCGTGTTGAAGCTGGAGCAGGACGTCCTGCGCCGACAGGTGGGGGCGAAAACCAAACATCGTGTCGGCAAAGGTCCTCCTGGCCTCCAAGTAGGCGGAAAGGCGTTCGCGAACCATGGTTTCCATGAGTTTGCCTGCGCAAGACGTAAGTGAGATGGGTCTCAGTGCCTCAATACTAACGGACTTTGCCGATTTGGGAATGAATGTCACGACCGATGTGGTCCATTCCGTTGGAAGCGGAGAACCGTCCCATATTGAATTTATAAGGTGGAGTAGTGAGAGGTGTGCTTGGTCGGGAAGATTTGCCAGGAGCGATACTGTGATTCCGTCGCGTCCAGGGGCCGTGCCCCGTCGCATTTTCGTGAGTGCAAATCGTAAATCAGAAAGCGTGTATGGGGCGTCGAGATCGGTGTTAGGGGCGCCGGAATACGTATATGCTGGGCCTGCGGGATCATTTGTGCGGCAGATGTAGCGGTCACAAAGTTCTCGCGCGAGTTCATCCGTAGTGCCCTGAAAGGCATGCAGAACACGGTGGAGCTGGCGTTGCGTTTCTCCCCTGGTGGTGGAGGGATCGAGAAGGCTTCTAAAGAGTCGCCACGCACTCTTAGAGCTTATCTGGTTTGCAGCCTTCGAACAGGTGTCTGCCCAGTTAGCATCGGAAAGTTATGCGAAGTATGCGGCCGCCTCTGCAGTGAGCGCCTCAATGCGAGCGCGAAGTTTCCGATTAAGTTTGTTGCGTTTCCAGCGCCTTATGAGCCCGCGGCGAGCATGCCAAAGATGTAGGAGGTGTGGATCGATTGCAGGAGCCAAATTAGAGGTTGCAAGGGTGCGAGTGTTCGCTTGTTTCATATGGAGAGCGTATGATGCCCACGCTGCATATTCGGTCGAGGAGAAGCCGGCGGGGAATGGTTGCATTCTGAACTGAGTCCAATCGGTGAGACGGGCTTGGCCCCAGTGTTGGCGCATTTTCTGCCGCGGTGTGAACGAAACGCGGAGTAAAAAGTGATCGCTGCCTAGGGTTTCGCCTAAATTCTCCCATGTAGCATCGCGGATGTGACGGGTGAGGGAGAGGTCGGGGCATGTGTCTCGCGTGACCGAGTTGCCGGAACGTGTGGGTTGTGCCGGATCGGTAAGAAGCGTCAGGCTCAGCGAGGAAATGAGCTCCTTGAGCTCTCTGCCCCGGGCCTTCTCGTAGTGGTAACCCCAGTGAGGGCTGGGGGCATTAAAGTCCCCGACAATCACCAGTGGTTGTCGGGCCGCTATACGCAGCGCCCGATGGAAGAAATGCGCAAACGAAGCCCTTGCAAGGCGAGGGGGACAGTACATGTTTAAGATATGAATTGATGGTTGGCCCCTCCGCTGAGACAGCACTGATATCATGCAGTAGTCGTAAGGAAGATCTAGATCGAGGTCAATCTGTACCGCCGTGTAAGCTTTATGCACGAGGAGGCATGTGGTGGTGCCGCCTACATAGGAGCAGTATCCAGAAAGGGATGGAGCAGGGCCAGATTCTTGGAGCGCCAAGACGGCCGGCTGAGAGCCAAGTGAGCTGAAGAAAAGGGAAAGATGTGAGCGCTTTCGTCTGTTCCCGAAGCCTCCAGGGTTCCACTGTATGATCTCGAATTTAGACGCAATGTTTGAACGGGACGTACGATTGGTAGCCATCGTGACTGTCTTAGGTTTTATATTTGGTCCTCCATGTCCCGCTCGGATTCCTCAGAGGCAGGGAGGGGCACGGAGGCCGGATTGTCCGACGGCGGGGTGGTGGTAGCCACCTTACGACGACGCCGTGGAGCTGTACCCTCACTGCTCACCGAGCAGGAGCGGGAACGCGATGCCTTGGGTTGAAACTGGGTGATTGCCCAGGCTTGAATAGCCTGGGTAACCTCTACCACTATGCGTTGGACCGAGAAGCTGGTGAGGAGGTGATTAATCGAAGCTTCGACGCGCGTGAGGCGTTCCTCTACGCGCGGGGTGCGCTCTTCGCTAGGGAGAGTTTGGTTAGCGGGCAAGATAACCTGAGGTGCCCCAGGAGTTTCAAGAGCTTCTGGAGTAGATGTGGCACCGGTTCCGAGTGCTGAAGTACAAATGGCTGCTTGAACCGGCGGTTTAATGGGAGTGGACTTAGCGCGAGGACTAAGCTTGGACGTAGCTGGCGTAGCCGCCTGGGCAGAGGAGGCAATACCGGATGGCCTTGCAGTACACTGTTGTTGGGGTTGAAGTCGCTTATTTAAGAGTTCGAGTTGTTTAGTTAAAAGAGAATTTTGCTTTTGAAGTGCCGCAACTTGCTGGCGAAGGGCCGCAAGTTCGGGAGAAAGAGGATCGACAGAAGGGGGTGAGAGAGGCTTAGAAGCAGCTTTCCCTGCCCAACTGCTCACCTGAGGTACCGCCGCTGGTGCTTCGAGCGGTGGGAATGCCTGAGTGTCGGCGTGGAGTGGTGGAGCCGACTGATGCAGGTTGGTGCCGCTGTCTGGCTGTGACGAACATGAGGTGGTCCCTCGAGGAGATGTTGAGGGCTGCTTGCGTTTCCGATATTTTCGATATTTTGCCGTGCAGCCACTGGTCCCAGTCTCATGGGCGCCGTGGCAGAGGAGGCACTTGGGGTGGCAGTCGTGGGCATTGAGACCTGCAGGTGCGGGGTTCCACATTTGGCACACTGCGTTGGAGCGGGGTGAGGACACTGAGGTGGTCTATGGCCGATGGTACCGCACTTGGTGCAAACCGGGACCGTTTTCTTGTAGGCGCGGATGTACGTCGCCACGCAGTGGTAGAAGAGGAAGCGGGGTAACTTCGTGCCCTCGAAAGTCACCACCGCCGCCGCGGAATCTCCGAGTTTGCGGACCGCAAGGATAGTACCTCGAGGCCAATACAGTTCAGACTTGATCTTTTCCGGGCTTTCAGCAGGGTTTACGTTGATGACGCCCCTGCATGTATCCCCTGGTGCCTTGGCGTGGCCTCGAACGGGCAGCTGCTGATCCCCCACTTGCAGCTGGAAGTCCCCGAGGAGTCGCTGTGCCATAGGCAAAATGGTGGTGCTGCAGACTAAGATGTTCTGTTCCCAGATTGGCCACACTTGAACTTGCGTGGTAGCCGGTCGCCGACGTAGCTGCGGATGGCGTCACCCGCGCGATCGGCTGGAACAAATGTGCGTAACTCGCAGGGAACGCGAGGTTTCACTACTACGATGTAGTCGTCGCGAGAAAGGCGAGGAGTTTGACGCGGACGCCACTTGCGTTGCTTCGCTGGCTGCGAGGACGGAGCAGAGGTAGGCACATCACCGGAGGGATGGCGCGCCGGCGTTCCTTGCAAGGCTGGGGAATGGTGGCCTGCTGTGGCGTCTCGTTGTTGTTGAGACGCAGGCTTCGATTTCGCTTGCTTGCGTTGCCACAGTCTCACCATGTCGTCGAGGTATTCATCTTCTGATGGCATAGTGTTTACGGAGGATGAAATCTCCATGGACAGCATTTGGCTTGAGGTAGGATCATAGCCCGTAACCACGTTAGCGGCCGCCATCGCCGGGCTGAGAGCCCTTAGCGAGGCGGCGTTGTAGCCGGGAGTGAAGGACGTCCCTCAAGTTGTCAAAACTGGACCCACCTGGACGAAGGTGTTGTCTAGGCGAAGCGGAGAACTTGGCGGTGACGATAAATCCAAGTTTCAGGGGTACCAAGGTGGATGTCCGCAGAAATAGCAGGAAATCTACGGAGGCGATGTGAAGTGCGTCCGTCACCATCGAGCGCTCGCAGCGCCCCCCTCGCCGCGGGCGCTAGGCGCTGTTGGCGAAGTCCGAACGAGCCACACAGGGAGCTGACGGACGGAAAAGAAAAGCGTGCTTCCCCCATGTCGTGCCCGGAGAGGTCTCTCTCTACTCCCGACGCTGCGCGCGAAAACCTCTCGGGAGACTCCGCGCGTGGCGCCATAGTCAACATCCGCTACCGGGTGGGGGAGTTAAAAGTCACTCCGCTCTCACAGCACGGCAGACAGCGGAGGAGGGGAGACATGTCGGGACGTGAGAACGGCAGAAAAGGCGGCAAAGCCCGCGCAAAAGCAGCGGGCTAGCCTCAATTCCCACACCACTTATTACACTCCTTCATGACCATGATCACGCGAGGCACAATGTGCAGCGTGTGAAAAAAATTGGTTCCAAATCTGCATGTTACACCGCAAATGTAGCCGAAAGACGATGATCTTGCATCTGGAGAAAGTGAACAAAACGTTTATTTGATGTTCTGCGCAAAAAAATCGGTGAAGGGTAGTCTGGAGGCACTGCGTTAGTGCCTCGAGCGTGTAGCACAGGCGAACGAGTGTATCGAGGATGGATGGATGGATGGATATGGCTGTACCCTTTAGATCGGGCGGTGGCTACCGCCACCAAGCCGTAATACTTAATGAACCCAAAACTATATTTATTTTTTTCCTTAAAAAATGAGTTTGAGGATTCGTACTTTGCAGTGAAGAGTTTAATTTTCACTCGTGCCTTGACTTTAGCCACCAATCAGATAACCTCCTTCTAGTTAAGTCTACTTGCTTAAAGTCCATTTTGCCCTCCCGGTCCCTAAACCCCAGTGCTTTGAAAAACTCTGCGCCATCATCCTGAACTATAGGGTGAAGCCCTTTACAGAACATTATCAAGTGTTCGGCACTTTCTTCTTCCTCTCCACACGCACTGCATACTGTGTCTACCCCTTCGTATTTGGCCCGATATGTCTTGGTTCGCAGTACTCCCGTCCTTGCCTCAAACAGTAGAAAACTACCCCGAGTATTATCATAGATCCTTTCCTTGGCAATTTCCTGCTTAAAAGTTCGATAGATCTCTAGTGCGGACTTCTTAATCATGCCCATTTTCCACATGTCAGTCTCCGTTTCCTTTGCTTTCTTCTTAACCAATAGTTATTTTTGGTTTGGCCACCTGCTGTTTTCTAAGTATTTACCAGTCAACTTCCTGGTTCGCTTCCTCCATTTTGTATCGACATTCATGTACAAGTAGCTGAAAACCTTCCTAGCCCAACGCCCCGCCCCTCCTTCATTTCTCTCAATTGCTTCTCAAATTTTATCTTGCTGCTAGCTTCCCTGCCCTCAAATGATGTCCATCCCATATCACCTTGTACTCCCTGATTTGGTGTATTCCCGTGAGCTCCTAAAGCAAGCCTACCTATTCCACGTTGCTTAATTTCTAATCTTGCTTGAACTTCTGATCTCATGCACAAGACCGCATTGCCGAACGTCAGCCCAGGAACCATGACCGCTTTCCATATTCCTCTCACAACATCATACCTATTGTAATTCCACAGTGCCCTATTTTTCATCACTGCTGCATTCTTGTTACCTTTAGTCGTCACGTATATTTCGTGTTCCCTCAGGTACTCGATCCCATTGCTTATCCATACGCCCAGATATTTGTATTTATCTGTTATCTCTAGCGTGACCTCCTGTATCCTAAGCTCACTACCTTCGTTGTCATTGAAAATCATGACTTCTGATTTTTCCTTACTGAATCTAAAATCTAACCTATCTCCCTCATTACCACAGATGTCCATCGATTTCTGCAAATCTTCCTTGTTGTTGGCCATTAGCACTATATCATCTGCGTACATTAATGCTGGTAGTGCCTGATCAATAAGTTTTCCTCTTTTGACTAAAGAGAGGTTGAAGCCCAGTCCACTTCCCTCTAATTTGGCCTCTAATATTGTAGGTACATCATGAATAATAAGGGTGACAGGGGACACCCCTGCCTAAGCCCCCGTTTTACCTCTGCAGGCTTGGATACCTGTTTTCCCCACTTTATAACTACCTTGTTACCTTTATAGATACCCTTTAAAAGATTAGTGACTACATGTTCCACGCCTAGTGTGTCCAGTATTCCCCACAATTCCTCTTGAACCACGCTATCGTACGCTCCCTTGATATCCAAACATGCTAGCCACAGGGGCCTGTGTTCCTTTTCTGCTATTTCGATGCACTGCGTCAGTGAGAACAGATTCTCTTCCAACCTCCTGTGTTTCCGAAACCCATTCTGTAGTTCCCCCAGCACCCCCTCATCTTCTATCCATGCCTGCAGTCTTTCCTTTATAATCTGCATCGCCAGCGTGTAGACCACTGATGTCACTGTTATATGACGGTAGTTGTTTATGTCAGCTTTGTCCCCCTTTCCTTTATGGATCATGCTCATCCTGCTAAGTTTCCATCCATCGGGAACTTCACCATCGATTATTATTTTGCTCACTGCCTCTCTCAAAGCCTGCTTAGGCTTCGGACGTAATGTCTTTATCAGCCTGATTGGAATGCCATCTGGGCCTCTTGATGTACTACTAGGAACCCTTTTCTCAGCCCTTTCCCACTCTCGTTGTGAAAATGGAGCCAGTGCACCACTTGATTCGTCCTTGTCTATTGTGGTGCATAAAGTACTTCTTTGTTGAAATTTTTCTGTCACCCTTGTTCTTATATATTCAATAGCTTCGTCCCCTTCTAGCCTGGCACCTTGGGCTGTAGTTATAAAACTCTGCTCTAGGCTCGTCTCATTTCTTAGGGAGTTTAGATGGTTCCAAAATTTCGCAGCTGCCTTTCTATCTTTTTTATGTACTTCTGCCAGCCACTGAGCTCCCTTTCTTCTAATCTTTTCATTAATCAGAAGGGATGCAGCTCTTCTACAGCTTAGAAAGGTTTCCCATTTTCTTTCAACATCATCTGTCGGTTCACCCCGCTGCTTAGCATGTCTGTGTTCCCTAGAGGCTTCCTGACGTGGATGGATGGTTAGACTTAAGCGAGGCACGTTAGACTTGAGCGCCATCTGGCTGTTATCTTCGAAAACAAAGGCGTGCAGCCGCGGAGAAAGATGCGCGCCAGTCTCGGAGCTAAGGTGTAGAACGCAAAGCGACGGGCAGGTGCCACCACCATGACGTCGTAGCAAAGCATTGGAAACAACTTTTTGAGCATCGCGTTGCACTGGCAGCACAGCGCGCTAAACCGCTACATTCGTTAGAGTTACTTGTGTGTGCCTTTTCTAGTATAAAGGCACACATACAAAACTTCAAAGTGTTGTTATGGCGCCTCAGATATGCGCAATAATTGCTTTTTAATTGACAATCGCACAACTATGAACGCTAAACCTTGAGCGATATTGGTGGGCGCAACGAATGGGGTTGGCCGTTTGAGGTATTGTTAGGGTGGGCAAACAGACAAATGTACAGACAGACAGACAGACCAAATTTTTTTCGTCGAAGGTCCCCAAGAAAGACTATCGTCTTTAAAAAATACTGTGGCAAAACTAAGCCAAACGTGGGTCTAACCTAATTAACGAACATGTAACCAATAATTGTGAAAGGCTTCAGTGTCATGTCGGGTTTAACCCACTGCTAAACACTAGGGCCACACGTTTCAGCTTTCGCAGCTTGCGAAGTGTTTGAGAGTGAGGGAAACTTGATTAAGTTCACAAGAGACGCGAGGTAACTGAACGTCACCTGGCTAGGCCCACTCGGGGGCGGTCAGGTTGGTTATATTTCATGGCGTTTATTGCCTTGCCGCCTGCGTGTATGAACAGACACGCAGGTGGCTAGTTTTCTGGCTGAGTCACCATAGAAATGCTGATGGATTTAAAGCTCGCTATTCTAGTGTTTTAGTTGACAAAACTAAAGCACATAATTACGAGGAAATTTTATATCGACCCAAAGAGAAAAATTATCACAACCATTTTTTGTTCACCTAGATAATGACATGATGCAACATGAAAGAAATGTAAAAGCTCTTGGAGTTAATATTTTTTTTTTCGGAGCATTTGACTTGAAGTGAGCATACGAATAAATTTGATTCAAAATTCTTAGCGCTATTGGAGTCTTATCAAGGGTGCGACCCATGTTTTCAAAGAAAGTTGGAATTGTAATTTATATTTCTACTTCACAATACCCTCAATTTTGTCTACTCAGAGCAGTGCATTCTTGTATGGATTACAATTGGCCTTAAAAATCTAAAAAGTTGCATATGCTTGAAAAGAGAGCTGTCCGGTACATGGCAAATGCGCCTTACTGTAAGTCTATATCTCATTTGACTAGAGCTTAACATTCATGTAGAGGTTTGTCTATTTGTATACCAGATTCAAGGAATGGTGGGCTGTATCCTCCCTAGGTTGTATGGTTGCTGTACGTAGTCATTGAGATTTACAGTGCTCAAACAATGCAATCGACTTGCTAACATTAACTCCAATGCTTTTGTTGCATATGATATAATACAGAGATCAAGAATTACTGAGTGGCCAATGTCATCTTTGAGTGGCATAGCATGCATTTTGTTAATGTTTACTATGTGACAATCCGTGTATTTCTTATCCTTCCAATTTACGTTCATGTGAACGTAATGTGTGTAATAATTGTTTGTATAACTATTGTATAATTGTTACCTGTCATTAAGTGTGTCATTTTAAGTGCTCTAATGCACTTATTTTTCATGACTGCCCAACGCACTGTCATGTGCAAGAGTCAGGGCCATGTCAAGCCACTGGCGGGGCTTTTAGTCCCGTCCCCTCCATTTTTGACAGAAGAAAACAAACATGAACAAAAAAATCAAATAAGGCATGTTGTAGTAGATTAGTTTTCGAGCACTTTCGTTTGACAAGTGCATTTTTTAGTATAGTTAACCGAGTGTTTTCTTATTTTCCCACAATCGAAATACGGTGACATTTGTGACATGTTCATTGACTAAACCAAAACAAATGTATGCACGAAACAATGAGAACACTGCAAAAGATGCAGACTTTTGTTCAGCAGGTACAGAGAGGCAATATTCTTTGATTTCGCAGACCTCAATGTGTCGTTACCCATCAGTGTGAAGTAGAAGGGCACACACTATTACTGCAAGAAGACTGCAGCAGGCACAAGCAGGCAATAATCAAGCCGTACGGAAGAATCTGAAGTCTACATCTGGTTTTTATAGTTCTTTATTGGGACAAATGCTCTCTTACAGTTGCTATAAATGATTTGGCAGCTATAGAATCCTTCTATGCAATAAATATTAAACATCCATTCAGACAACACTTTATATATAACTGTTAACATTGAATGCGAGTTTGAGTGCAGTTGCTGGAGGTTCCCAAAACACAAACCAATGCCACCAGAAAGACATGGTATTAGCACTTCGCAGGCATTTGGAAGTGCTGAAATCTAGCCGCAGACTCTCACCTTTTCATACCCTGCTCTGAACGAAGAATGTATAGAGTTTACTCCTTCAAGCACTGCTCTTTCTGCCTTTTATTTGGAACATTATTATTAATTAACCTTCCCACAGGGATTGTTATTTTTAGCTATTATTTTTCAGAGTACCGTGAACCAGAGTAAAAATAATTTACTACTTCAACTGTGCTGATAATTCTAAAACTTAAAATAACCCTCACAACTCTTAAATACAAACTTTGACTTGTCCTAGCTGCTTGCCCTAAAATGTGCAATCAGTACCGCCTTATCTTGACTCAGTATGAAAAACAAAGCAGTAGGCTTGTCTAGCAGATATTGATTAGACCAGTGATAACCTGCAGTTTAGGAACACCACAGAAGAATCTCGAATATGTGGGCAGACACGAAATTCGCTAGAGGCAGTTCAATAACCCTGAGTCATATATTAAAACATTGTAAGAATGAACTCGTGCTGAGGAAGAAAAGCAATACAAGTAAAAACTAAAGAAGAACGATAGCCCCACCCAGTTATGGGGAATGCCTCGCATCAATGGATGACCAACAGTGCAATGAATTTGGCATAATTTTAAAAATATATGGTGTGCATAGCATGCACAATCGCTAGCAAACATCAGTAAATAAGATCAAATTTGCTGCCTTCAAAGTCCCTCAGTGCCTTTTGCACTTGAAATAATAAAGAGCAGGCCACTTATATCGTAGTACGGGCCACATAACTCAAGCCTTCAAACAAGCAATAAGCATCTTGACAATGTAGCATCAACTGCAGGAAAACAAGTTTAGCTATCTGATGGACTGACAGAGAGCATAATCGAATAGAACACATTAACAGTATTCCATTGACCCCCTTGAGAAATCGTATTCTTTAACAGCTGTGGAGTCAAGGTAACACTACTGCTCGTCATGCTATCCTCACAGCTCTGGCCATATTTGCTCAAGTGCTACTTCAAATCAGTTTAATTTTTACTATTTTGCCATTTCCCTCTCAAGCCACAAAAGCCACGAAAGTCAATAATTCCCAGCCCATGGCATTATGGACCATAGTAAAAATACAGACAGTATGGATGCAACACAAATGCTCAGGCACAATATGGCTAAATGCAGCCATCATGCATTTGACATTTTTGCAAAAGCATCGTCAATAAGAAATCATGTTTTCTCAAAAGTACAACTTGTCTAAAGTTTGGCACAGGCATCATTGACGACAAGTTTGAAAATCAGTGAAATATAGACACAGATTCACAATCCATGATCACTGTTATATAACACGAAACACTGTTTCTTGGCCATTTTTCCGGCAAACAAAGTAAAGTTCGCCTGCTACTAATACTAAAAAAGATTGAACAATCATTCATCTACTTCTATTTGTACGCTGATTCTGTTGAGTTGGCTGTGAAATAAATATGTTCCAGAGAACAATAATACACAACATTGAGAACAGCAAAGGTAGTGGGACAAATGACATATGGCCACAGTAGATGTCGAAATGTATTTCGTATCATCACCCGTGCATTTAGCAATTATGGACGTAGTCCAGCCAGCGCAATGTAGAACTTGAACACAGCAAGGTGTTGCAACAAAGAAGGTTGAAGATTGTCAAAACACCGAGAGATGAAGGTAAGGCTGGTATGCGGTCGGCATTAACACGACTGCACAGCCACTCAGCACAAGCTAATGTGCACAAACCGATGTCACTTCCCGCACAACAAGGCTTTCAACAGATGTGCAATGTATAGAGGTGTAAGGCCACTGACCTCAGCATATTTACCAAGACAAAGAACAGCAGTTCTGCATGTTCAGTAAGGAAGTTGATAAAAGAAGCTGACTCGTTTGTTTCAGCTAAAACAAAACTTTACCCTCCATCTGCTGTGACCAGCATATGTTTCAGTAAGGCATTAACCAGTAAGCCCATCTTATTTAGTGAAATGTATACTAAATAGATCAACTAAATAGACCATCTAAAACACAGAAACACGACAAAAAAAAAAACAGAGACAGGTACCGAGTACTCAGGTGTATTACAGGGTGACAATGAAAGACTCACACTGAAGCGAGTTCATGATTGTCACATCTGCAGCATCTTTTACATAAATTAACCAAGTTCTTAAAGTGACCACCAGCTTGAGCACTCTGTTTACTATGCTTGATGACATTACAAATAATGAAGTTCTCTTGTTTGGGCACCTGATAGGGCATTTCCCAATTTCAGGAAGCGTTTTAACGTAAGTGGTTTGTGTTCAACATTAAAGACGGCTTCGGCATGAAACTACTGCACATTACAGGAACAACATGCCAGAATAAGCTCTCTCATCAATATAACCAGCTGAAAATCATATGAAAATTTGCCCTCTTCAACTCATTTTTGAACAGTTGCGATGATATTGGCTAAGCAAGCCCTCACAATTACCACTGCTCTAATAAAGAGCCTCACAGCATCCTGTCAAACAAAGATTATGGGGAAAAAAAGGTTTTTAAAATTCAGAAAGTAGGCAATTAAGAACATACCATGCAAATTCTGAATGTGCTTTTGTTATTTAGAACATACACCACAGACAGTTAACTTAGGAAATTATTTGGGAAAGCGGGATCATTGATACCGAACTGAAAGTTGCCACGTGTCTCGTACAAAAATACCGAATGGTTACTCCAAGAGATAAGTAACACAATTACCAACTAGGCCAGACACAGACGATTTAAAACTAGATTCACTAACAGTAAGAACTATATTCACTAACCCAAGTGTTCTACAAGCTAGAACAAACAGATCGAGACATTACCAGGACGCCTCACAATACAACCTCGCACTGCTAGATGCGCTCATGCATCTCTGATGTGGATAACCTGCATCACTCAATAGCCATTTCAGAATAAAAAAAACATACATCACGCGCATACTCCATGCAAACTTTTCTGCTGCTTTTGTGCTATAGGTGTATTTCAGGCTGTACTCACTAGCCCTAACTCGAACAGATCAAGGTTTCTTATAGTGTGAACCCACTAGAAAGCACTCTCAAGGTATCAGATCCCTCTACACAGAAACTATAAGGTAACATGACAGTGCGAGGGCTTTGCAACTCCGACTCCCTCAGCACTAACAGGTAACCATAATGTGAAAACTTGGTTTAACAGTGGCAGGTTGTTTTCATGCTAGCAATGTTATGCCATAGTACAACACCAAGAACGCTTTTCAAAAGCAGAGCATCACAAAAATGTGAGTGAACACTGTCAGTGTATGAAAATGGTGTTCAACACCAAGCAGTTATTATACTGCAGTTTTTGAGAAATACACACAAAAAAAGTTCAGATGGCCAACTGTAATAATTATAACAAGGTGTGTAAAGAATTGCAAGTTGGAGATAAACTGGATGCCTAGATTGCATGAAACAACTAGAAGTGAGATTTAACGTTTTAAGCAGTCACCATGAAGTGACAGTATGACATTCTCGCATTTCTATTAGCATTATCCTAAGGTTTGGAAGTTTCAGAACCTGTTCTGCGGTGGCCTAAATGTTGTAGTGAAGCATGTTGTACGACAGCTAATGTACCAATGGATAAATGTACGAGTATGGAACATATTTGAGCACAAGATGGGAGACAAGTCGGCAAGTGACTAAACACTAATTTAGTATCGTCTTTTCTGCTCAAATCTATTCCAGACTATGAACAAATGTGTGCAGCAACGCATTTTATTTGTATAGGTACATTCTGTGTGAATCATATGAAACAAGAAATGTACTCAATTTCATAGCACATGAGGATAATATGTAAAGCAATTAACACGCTAACAGAGTGAGGAAAATGCTGCATCGATACCACTATAGCAAATTACAGTTTTGTGGGAGAGCAAGGAATGTGTTGCAAGACACACTAACTTAGAATGTCAATGCGGGTATCGCAATTAAGGCATAGCCAAGACCCATTTTACGCTAAGGGAAATCATGATTATGTGCTCAACTTGTGTGTCACAGGACTGCTGTGTGTTCTACAGGTTCGATAATGTTAAGTGTGTGGTGGCAGCCGTGGCTGTAAAAAATTAGCTGTTAGATATGTTTGCGTAGGCCTGCCCTTATAAAGGTACACAAGAACACCGCCATTCAAACGAATCTGAACGCGCCTAATTACAAATGAAAACCAAAACCACTCCCAGCTGTTGCAGTAGCGGAAAAACTTCAGTCCCACCACTTCACCATTCAAGTTCAACCGACAGGTTAACTCGCAAGTCGACTTCTGTATCAGCATAGCCCTGCATATCTGCGAGAAAGATGGCCAGATGTCGAGAAAAGTCAAACGCAACGCCATCGACGACTACGTACGATGAAAAACCTCGGTTCCCTCCGCATGCACTTCCGAAAATTAAAGCAAGATTACACGAAACGGACTGTTCGGGAAACAATGCGACGAATTTAAGAGGACGACGATGGAATATCCCTCGTTCTATATGAGAGCCTCGGGTTGCACCTTGAGCAGGGTGTCGGCGTACTGTAGCTCGCAGCTGTTCTCGTACTCGCACATGTCCAGCGCCACTGCGCAGCTCTCCCTCACCAGTGGCTCTTCGTCGGTTTCGAAGCGGCGCAACATGTCGAAGCAGTCTCCGGTGGCGATGGAGCCTAGGGCCTCGGCGCACTCGTGACGCACCATGCCGCACTCGCGTTCGTCAGCCAGCACTTCACCCAGGCGCTCGACGGCCGCCTCGTGCCTCGCCTGGCCCAGCACGTAGGCGACCTCATGGCGGAACAGCGCGCTGCTCGGACAGCGGAGACCCTGGGCCAGCGCCCGTATCGCCGGCTCGCTGCCTTCGTTGCGCAGCGAGAACATGGCGCGGTATCGTTCGAACAGCGGCGCCGACTTGTCCATCAGAACTCGCGCCTGCTCCTCGACGCCTCCCCCGTCGTCCGGCAGCAGCGGTGGCGCGGGATCCACCGAACTGTACGGACTGTCGGCGAACGCCTCGAGCTGGCTCTCGGCGCTCGACAGCCACGCGATGCGAGCCAGCGCTAGCTGACACGTCTCGGCCACCACGGCTGTCTCGTCGCTGACGAATTCGCTCAAAACGTTGACGCATTCAGGCTCGCCGATGGCTCCGAGCGCTTCGGCGGCTTCGTGCCTCACGATTGCCTCTTCTTTCTTGTCTCTCAGCAACTTCTCGAGCGTCGGTATGGCGCGGGGGTCGCGCATCTGGCCCAAACAGTAGGCGCACTCGTGCTTCAGCAGCGCCGACGGATCCGTGAAGCAGCTGGCGATGCACTCGATGGCGCACTCGCCACCCAAGTTGCGCAGCGTGAAGAGAGCCCGAAAGCGCTCCTTCAGAGGTCGGCCACGATCGTTTAAAACCTTTCCAACGGCCCGGACGGCCGCATCTTCCACGTGCTTCATGCCTGCAAACTTCCCCGTTGTCAAAACGAAATCACCGAGCCGAGGAATCGAAACACCGCAAGATTGCCGCACCGAATTAAAGATGGCGTCAGATGCAACTGGATTGGCTTGGATGTGCCATCTAAAATTATATTAAGCCTTGTTGTCGCTCATGATTAAAATGCAATATGCGGGTATGTGTTTCGGCTTTCAGTATCTATTTTATTTTCGTAAAGTTTTAAAAGTTATTGAAACTTGGAGATTGTGAGCTGTTTCTTCGCTCATAACATGTAGTGAATAAAACAATTTCTTACTTTTTTTTAGATTTCTGGCTTAATAATAAAAGGAAACTAAAAAAATAACTGTTTTACACTTTACTGTTAAAATTTCGCAACCCTAAAACACCCCTCTTACCATGATACAAGGCTTGGTAAGCGAGGAAACGCGTCAACAGAAAATACAGGTGCAGACGGTACCTTGAGATTCCAGCACCAGACACCCTGACGTCATAAATTCTGAATGTGCCTACAATCAATCAATCAATCAGTTTTATTGTGTATCATACATTTAATGGCTAGTTATTATTATACAGGTAGGACCCCAGAGCCCAGCCAAGGCAGTTGCAGGGGTCCGTTTTTTTTAACAGTAGTAGGTACTGCTGAGCTATAGACCGACAGATGGTAAGTAGGATCCTACGTTGCCTTTATTCGATGAAATAGACGTAAATTGCCATCAGTGGGTGCCAAAAACCTAGCATACAAAATACAAAAAATTAATTGAGGCAACGTTGCGAAAATACGAAAAATACATTTTGGTAGTTTACACGTCACGCCTGAAGATTTCGGCGCGAAATTTAGACATGAAACTTCCACCTTGATTTCAGACCTCCGCTAATAATTGAACTTATTATAGCGAAACTTACAGCATTGAAGTTCTTGGAGTGCAGTTTATCAATCTAAAGAAAGTCATTGTTTCTCTTTAGTATCCCTTTAATCTAAGGGCGTACTTTCATCCCACCTTTGCCAGACTGCGTTCGTAGATCGCAGTAGCAGAACCGAACGATGACGTCTCAGTTAGTTGTAACACGCATTGCCGTGTATATTTATTTCAACATGGTACCGCAGATCCGGGAAAATGCACATCACAAAAAGGACACACATATGTGGTTTGCGAACGAGAATTCTTATGCGCGTGGCATTGTAGTTTCCTAATGTAGTTATCATTAGTGTAGCGCAGCTGCCTAAGTTAAAGAAAGAAAGAGGTGCCATTATTCAAGAAAACGAAATATAAAATCTCCATCATCGTAGTCTTGGATGTGGCTGCGAGAAAATAAATTACAAGAATGGAATTGTGCGTCACCCAGTTTGTGTTGACAAGAAATTGTTGGCATTCGACTATGAAACCTATGCCACTGCTGACTTTCACAAGCTAAAAAAAAAAGACGTTCAAGAGATAAAAAGAAACGGGCGCTTATATTGATTACCGCCTTCTCTGAAGATACACGTGAGCGTACGAATACATTCACCAGCTGGACGTACTACTGTAGCAAAGAACAACAAAAAGACATATATGAAATGCGCGACATATGAAAGAATTTCATAATCTTCATACGTCTACATTTATAGTCCTCTTGTTTTTGTGCGTGCTGGCTGGTAGATTTCATGAGTAAGTGTTCGAACAAGGCTGCCTGCGCACTTCGACACAGCAAGACTGTGTATCGGGTGCGCGTATCTTTTACTCAAGGATCGACACTGAGAGCTCTCAGGAGAATAGCTTCCTATCAGTCTGCGAGGCCATTCAGGTCATCTCCTCGGGGAAGTACACTTGCCTATGCAAGCACGTTTCTCTAGCTTACACGAAAGTAAAAGCGTCGACCCGATAAGAACGCGACTATCTCTCCCATACATTATCAATGCTGCGAGGTCGCGGTGTCGTTCGCATGACTGCATAGTCTTATCGATCGCGGAAGAATTAATCACACACATGCAACGACAACATGTCGACTTGCTGATGATCATTAAAATGTATCCTTCAAACTTTACTGTTAAATGATTCCTTCTTAAGCGAGCTTAATTTTTACAGGAATATTTATCATTATTATCTAGAAATATGGCAGAACTGCATTTGCCATGTATCATGTTCACCAGCACTGGAACTTCAATTTATTTGAGGGTACCTTAATGTCGGAGCTTAAAACTTCCGGTGTGAAAATTAGCATTTTTATTCGTTTTCTTTTTCTGAAAATACATTTCGCCCAATTAATCTTTCAGTTAAGATAAAATTCTTCAAGTAAATGTTTTGTCTGAGTGATTGAGCAATGCATACTTGATTCATTATCTCTTTTTTTTTCACAATTTCCGCTAACATATTTCTCAAAGAAAATCCAGGATACACTTGCGAAGTAGTGATACATGTGGGAAGTGCGAAGTACCCGACTTCTTTGACGTGCAATTAATGAACACAGTTCATCAGAATTATTCCACATCGTCTTGGTGCTGCTTTGGGATATCTCACTGAACTTAAAAGTTATACGTCACTGGACTTACAAGCACGAACACTGAATCACTAAATACTTGTACTTTAACTTTGGCTAATTAGTCATAAAATGATAGGAGCGAACTAGAAATGCATAATTACTCATCATACCCGATTCAATGAATCCTTTGGCCATGGCCTGTGCGATGCGCCCGGCACCAAGAAATCCAATAGACATTTTATATTCTGTCTCTTGTCAGCACGCACATACGTCTTCCAGCGTTGGAGTAGAAAGTACAATGGTATCCGGCGGTCACTGCATGCAGTTGCCAAATCTGCGAGCGCAAGCGGATCTTACGATATCTGAAACTGAAACTGGAACAACGACGGCGATAGCAGCGCCCCTCGAGGCTTAAAATATGTTGCCATAGCAACCATTAGCAATCATCATGGCGGATGTCACGAAGCTGCGGGTGAGTGCGCAGCATGGTGTGCTGAATTGGTGTTCGCAGTTATCGGCTTTCTCCTTGAAGCAATAACAAACGACTTTGATGTCGCCTTGTCTTTGGCGAAATCAGAGATTCTTGTTGTTGTGGAGCAACTGTCGTGCGAATAGCGGGAATGTGCGGGTGGCGTGCCGTTCCAAAGAGGTCGCCACGCACACATCGCAGCTGTCGGAAGCTAATGAATGAAATTTTATCGCGAAACTCAGCGGAGGGGGCTACTAGTTAAACGGGATATTTAGTGTCGTGCCGGTGTAAATACTTAAATGCTTTCAGTTTTAATAGGCTCGTGAGACTGTCTCAGACAGCATCACCTACGATACACAAATTATTAAGGGATGGATAGCCAATGGTTCGATCACGAGTCGTGCTGGTTTAGAGTAGTAAGGCACTCCTAATAAAACGGTATGAACAAGTAGCAATCACTTTGTCACTTTTCTACTTCTCCTGACTGTGCAACATCAAATTCAGAAAAATATAAGCTTGACAGGAAGGGAGCAGTGCTTCATAAATTTTATCAAGACAAATTCTGTTTACGCTGCTACAGAGTAGTTTATTAGGTATGAGCATTCGATGTCACTTTAACAACAAAAATGTATTTTAGGTTGTGCATAGCGTTGAAGCTACACTACATTTAAGCGACTTAAAGGTATCGTAGTCTAACACAATGGTTTTCTTTTTCCCAGGTTCTTTGCCTACATGGTTACAGGTATGTGACTTCTGTTAGAGCACGAGAAGCGTCTACTTTCCTTTATTTGATTTATTGATCGAATCATTGGGTTTAACATCCCAAAGCAATGCTGGTACTGCACACAGACACTGTAATAGTTCGGCTGGATGTTAAATATGTTGTGTTATTAAATACAAACGAGTTGCTGCTGACAATTTAAGTATATGAATACCAATGAGGTCCATTTGTTAAGCTGCCGTTCACATTCTCTTATGGTGTGAACCTCAGTATCACCATCTAGCCATGTACTGCAAAGGTGGCCGTGTTTTCTCATGCCATCTGCTTTGGTTATGTATATTCAAACTTAGGTGCCTAGAATTGTTGGAGGTGCGAATTAAAACCTGGGTTAACAAAGAGACAAACTTATTTGTGTGCACACACACACAAATATCTTATTCTGATACGTCATTTAATTTGCTGGCTTATCAAATATTTCCTCACCCCGATTCCTACAGGGTCTTCATCATATTCATTTTTTCATATATATCGAGATTTTAAGTAACTTATAGTCACACTTTTTTATTCTTTTCTAAATTTTTGCACTTGTTCAACAAAGCAGCACACTGCTATTCTCATGCATCCCAACAAATATACCTGTGTTTAAAGGGGCCCTGTAATACATTCCTAAGTTATCATAAGATGACCTTATCATTTGGACTCTGTTGTTTTATAAATTTTATGCTGCAGAGATTTTTCCAAGCTATCGAGTACTATCCGTGGCATTGTTACATGGGGTGGATACTCGCTCTCTCCTTTCATCACCCCAAATACATGGATGCTACAGAGAAATGGTGGCAAAATGAGGCGAGGATGACGTGCTGCCCAAAGTTTATATATCGTCACCGGACATATTGGCCTTCACCATTTGGCTTCCTTCCTTTGAATGCTAAGATCGCTTGCCAGTGTGCTGTTCATATAATCAACCAAAATCTACGAGACCCGCTTGCTGTTTGGCTGGTTATGACGTTCTGAAGCAAGTGATTGTTTCAGTTGTTTTCTTTTTCTAACGGAAGATTGCGCATTTTCACACTGTAGCCAGTGCAAAGCGTTGAGCTCAGATTACCTGAAATTCGTGCTCTTTTCAAACTACATACAAAAAGTGCAGTAGGGCTGTGGAATTCACTTGATAGATAAATATGTGGGGTTGAATGTCCCAAAACCATCATATGATTATGAGAGACGCCGTAGTGGAGGGCTCCAAAAATTTCGACCACCTGGGGTTCTTTAACGTGCACCTGAATTTAAGAACAAGGGCCTACAACATTTCCGCCTCCATCAGAAATGCAGCCGCCGCAGCCGGGATTCGATCCCGCAACGTGCGGGTCAGCAGCCGAGTACCTTAGCCACTAGACCACCGCGGCAGGGCATGGGATTCACTTTGCTACTCTTCAAGTCACACATGCGCTCATCATTTGACTCTGGTTTAAGGCACAATTGCATTTTGATGCACATTTTCCGGAAGCATGTTTAACAATAAGAGCTTAATTTGGGCGAGTTGGTTCATCATGGTTATGTTCTAATAACAGCGCGACAACTTCAGGAACAGACAAAAAGGACAGGAAAGAGCGCTGACTGTCAACTGAATTTTATTGAAGGTGGTATGACCACTTTTATACAGAGTACAAAAAACAGTGCTCATGCACGATGATACATGTGTGACCATATTAATATAATTTTAAGTGAGAAAACAATACTCTCTTTCGGAAAGGATAAGCGAGGGTGTACTGATGCATTGATTCTTGGCCTTCCTGATAGAAAATGCTTCTAAAATCTCTCCTTCATTTTTTTTTCTTGCTTTTTTTTCAAAAACAGTGTTTTATGAAGCATAAGACTTCACTTTCATTCTTTACAGTGTACGGCCATGAGACTACCATAGCCATTCTTAACATTTAACACATGCTGTCTTGCTCGATCATTGAAGCATTGCCCCATTCGTCCCATGTTTACTTTTTCGACATGTCAATGTTATCTCGTACACGACATTAGATTGGCATTCAGTAAACTTATTCTTGTGACGGATAGTGCAAGACTGACTATTCTTGTTGCTGTTTAGTACACACACTTTTGAAAGCTTGCAAGGGGTGGTAAACAACAAGTTAATTTTGTGTCTTCTTGCTATTTTCTTCAAATTCTGAGACACCTTATGTACGTACGATTCAACATGCAAAGGTCTTCGGTCATTCTGTTTTTCTCTTCGTCCTGTTTTGTTTATCTTAACTTTCTGCAGGAGGGTTTCGCAAACGGGTGTGATGATGCTGTTTGGATATGCAGCATCTTTTAGGCTTTTATTCTGGTTTTTAAGGCTGACTTCCCCCTTGTGCTCACATGACTCCTGAACGGTGGCCTGAATACACAGAGTGGCAATTCCTCTCTTTACTAATTTTAAATGCCCACTATCAAAAGACAGGACATTCTTTGCACTCCTGGGCGGATAGCACCAGCAAGTATGGGCATTATCAGAAAAAGAAAGGCGAATGTTTAAGAACTGGATATCATTGTTTTTTGGCAATTCAAATGTGAATTTGAGCCCCCAGGAGTGCTCTTTGAATATGTTGAGCACGGCTTTAACGTTGTCATTAAAACACATTTGTTCAGCTTTTTCTACAAGTACAAGGTAGTCGTCTACATAGTGATACACTCTGAGTACAGGTACACATGCAAGGCTAGCAGAAATGCTTTTGTCAATAACAGATAAAAATATGTCACAAAGAAGTGGGGCCAATGATGAACCTGCACATATGCCAGTGCGTTGGATTAAGGATTGCCCATTGAACTTCACGGTAGTCAAATTAAGATAAAATTCTAAAAGCGCTCTAAAATTGTCAGAGTTCATGTCTGTAATATTCTGAAAATGCACCTCCTGTTCTTCAAAACAATTTTTCACAGCAAAAATAAGGCCATCACAAGGAGCAGAGTGATACAGGTCAACAACTTCTACTGAAAATCCCCCCACATTGCAGCGAAAACCCTCCTGCAGTATCTGGACCAAATCGGGAGAGCTTCTTATGAGAAATGGATCTTGAAAAGTCAATTTTTTCGAATTTTTTAAAATTGTCCTGAAAAATCTTTCTACATGTTGCTGCCATTTACTCTGAAATGGCAGCAACAACGTTTAATCTGAAAGGATGCTCAGGCTTGTGCATCTTGCAGGTGAAAAAGGCCTCCAAGTAACCTCTTTCGGACTTGCCTACTAACTTTTTTTAGGTTGTCGAGGTTCATGTTCTTGATTAGCTTCAACGCATTCTTCTTATGCTGTTTGGGGTCAAAGTTGACGAGCTTGAAATATTTCTTGGTAGCAGTGGTTGCTTTTGACCCAGATAAATTTTGTGGAAGTACCACGAATCTGCTTTCTTTATCGGCCTGTACTACTTCAAATCGGCCGTACACTGTAAAGAATGTAGGTGCAGCCCTATGTTTCATAAAACACCATTTTTGAAAAAAAGCAAGAAAAAAAATGAAAGAGAGATTTTAGAAGCATCTTTTATCAGGAAGGCCACGGATTAATGCATCAGTACAGCCTCACTTATCCTTTCCGAAAGAGAGTATTCTTTTCTGATTTAAGATAATATTATCATAATCACACATGCATCGTCACGCATGAGCATTGTTTTTTTGTACTCTGTGTAAAAGTGGTCGTAGCACCTTCAATAAAATTCAGTCGACAGTCAGCGCTCTTTCCTATCCTTTTTGTCTCTTCCTGAAGTTGCCGCCCTGTTACTAGGACATAACTATGTTGTTTAATTGCCCAGTTCATTTTCTTTTTTACATTATTTCCGGCATGGACTACCGCTTCTACAGAATCACAGCTCTTGAAAAATGTGAGGTCCTTTAAAGTGAGGGCATTGCAAATTTATGCAGCTCTGTTTGAGATGGAAGGTGCTTATTTAAATAATCATGTGTGAATTGAATTAATTTTATTTTTCCATCATTTATAGTACTAATGTAGCCAAGGGAAAGGCTTGGAGGCTCAACTTTTCCCCTCCTTCAATTTTTCTATTTTGCTAGTGTATAATATACATATGCAAATGCACCATAAACAGAGATGAAGGATTGTTGAACTCCTGGCCCCTCCTGAAAGAATTTCTGGCTGCACCCCTGATTCATGGATCGTTGTTTGCACAATATTTGACTTTTCACTTGTGAGGTCTGAAAATTGTAATAGCATGATTGGCTCTATATGTCTATACATTTGCTGTCTTTCTTTTTGTTATTTTTTTATGCCCCTCTCCTCCCTATCGGGCTCTGTATACTTGAGCATGAAACAAATAAATAAATAAAATGGTAACCATGCCGTGAAACCAGCATTGCTATCATTCACTATGAAAAATATGTGCCACTCTTTAACGATGGTGCATCTAGCAAATACTTGCTGCAAATGTGTCTTGTATAGTTTCAAGTTTAAATGACTCAGCCTGGTCATTGAGAACTTCTGTAATGAATTGTTGTATAGATTTTTTATGTCAAGCAATTGGAGAGCAGCACAAGAGAAATTATGTTGACTTTATGCACTGTTTTTGCAGGCAGGATGCTGCTGCATTCAAGTCCAAACTGGGAGGCTTCCGTAAAGCGACAAAGTCATTACTAGACCTGGGTGAGTGGTCGTGTAAAGCTGTCTGTGTCGAGGGATAATAAAGGACTTCAGGTAAGGAGTGATAAGTGGCATGTGTCTGTGAGAACGGCAGCAGCAATGTACAGCAGTCTTGGGGGGTGCCAGAAGCTACCACCCCTTATTCTGAAAACTGGTCTTCATTTTGACAGCTGTGGTAATAGCAGCAGGTGTCATGCAACAAAAGACCAAAGGGGGCCCATTCACTGCACGATGGTCACAGTAGATGAACTTGGTGCTACCACTGATGTTGAAGCCGTATATAAATACTACACATGCAGCTTGAGAACCCACTGTTATGATTGAGAGGCTGCCTATGCATTAGAATACCCCATTATTGTTTCCTTCCTTGCTCCTTTGCAAGAGTAAACAAGATTGCTTTTTGACAGATTTCTTTGAATCTCACAACTTAGTTGCACTTCTGAAAAATAGTGAACACAAAATCATCTTATCGTTGGTCAAGCTGCATAATTGCACCAAGTACATGAAGTGCATGGCTGTGGCTGCAGATAAAAGCAGTGGCAGTGCCAGGGTTTTTTATTAGGGGGCACCACGCAAGTGGGTTCTTTCAGGGGGGAAGGGAAGCATGGAACTTATGCGTTGTGTTTTCAATGTGCTTGCTCTTACGGGGGTAAAGGGGGAGGGGGGGCAGGGGCACACAAGGATAGATGAATGGAAAGAGTACAGATTTGATTGATTGATAAGTGGGGTTTAACGTCCCAAAACCACCATATGATTATAAGAGACGCCGTAGTGGAGAGCTTTGGAAATTTCTACCACCTGGGGTTCTTTGACATGCACCCAAATCTGAGCACACGGGCCTACAACATTTCCGCCTCCACTGAAAATGCAGTCGCCGCAGCCGGGATTTGATCCCGCGACCTGCGGGTCGGGAGCCGAGTACCTTAGCCACTAGACCACCGCGGCGGGGCTGAAAAGGGTACAGACAAGGATAGATGGCTTCATTATTTAGGTGTCGTAAGGTCTTATTTTTGTTATAAGTGATCATAGTAATGTACCTCTTCATTTTGTTTTGTTTATTAATAGTGTGAGGGCTATTGCGGGAATGAATAAACACAGACAACAGTTACGAATATTTGTGCACCACTAAAGAAATAGTTGAAGTTGCTTGTACACTACTCGTGCAATGCTTTGTTAGTACAAAACAGTGCATGCACACAAAAACAATAAAACGTGGTAGGGACAAACCACAGCGATTTCTCACAAACTTGTCAGAAGCCACTGTAGCAGAAAGACAAACAGCGCAAGACATCGCAAAAGCCATATTTTTGCAGTAACGACAAATGCCACTGGTGATCATAAGTATTTGCTGTGCTAAATTCGAAACAAAGTGGTGAGCTCATTACACAATTCAGCAAATGATTTTTTTCTCTAACGTTCTTTTGGAAAACTATGCCTTTGAATGTTGTTCACCACTGTTCGCACTGGCATTAAATTATGTGTGCTGTGGCCATAGTATCTGAAATTCTTCATGTCATTCATTTTGATGTAATCTGTATCACATTCAATGCCAACACACATTTCATGCTTTCCACAAAATATGTCTTAGAGCCTTTTTATGTTGTTAAAAACTATTTGATCACAAAACAATGCAGAGAGTGGGAATTATAGATTCAAGACCCGTAGAAGTGATGAATGTTTTGTAGCGTAAGCTTGCTGCCGATTTTGGTTCCCCGCCATGTCCATTCCAGCTGTTGTGGATATTGAGAAAAAAAAATATGTTCAAGGTGTATTCGAACCTAGGTAGTACTATGCTACAGATCAAGGAAGTGCTTTATTACAGGTGAATTTTAATGCTAAATCTTTTTTTTTTTTGAAAAAGTCCCTTCACAAGTGTCATGTATGAGAAGGAAATGCCATATATAACACTAAAATGAAGCGATACATTGCAGTGACAGACATAAGTTTGAATTGCAGAAGAGTAGAATTGCACCAGGCCTTGCACAATGCTAACTGTGTAACAAGTGGTTCGTTTACAGGGGCCCTGCAACACTTTTTGAGCATGGTCAGAAAACAGTGCCGATAGGTAGTACAAGCTCCAGAGAATGCGCGAGCCAAATATTATAGCGTAGCACATGGCCTGCAATCCACAATAAATTGTCAAAGTCGGCTAAAGATTGCTTTCTCTTCTCTCGACAAATGAGAGAGGAAGCTCAAAAATCACCCTTAGAAGTCCATCTATCAGCCATTGGCTGATTTGAACATGGTGCGTTCAGTCGTTACAGAGATTGTCGTGAGAGGCCATGACTTGTCTATGCATGCGAGTGCACCCGCACTGAAAAAGTCTCACATTGGAAGAAAAAAAAAAGAAAGAAGTGCTCAAGGTCACGAGGACCCCCTGACTTATTCTCTTGGCTCATGCGATCTATCTTGTTTAGCTTCCAGCACTTTCTTCCGGACGAGAAAAGAAAGAATATGATTGCAGCATGCAACACATCTTTGTAAGTCCGCTCACACTGGATGGATTCTTAAAATTTTTGCGGCATTGAATTCGTGAAGCAATAAGCTTTCTTTGGTGAATATATTCTATGGTTATTTGAAAAAGTATTTCAGGGCCCCTTTAAACCTTTCCACCTGTTACAAAAAGATTACCAATAATTCACCATCCTCGTCGTCATACACCACAGCAACAACTATGCATGCACCTTATTCCCCATTGATGGCCAGCTTGTCATTTGTTCTTGGGTCAGGTTTTTGATAAGTTCCCTATTGCCATCAATAGGAACAAAAACTGTTTTCTTCCTTAAAATTAAAATTGTGATGATAAAACTCTCCATATAAGAAAAAAATATCTATCTAGATTAGATTGAGCTGTAAATTTTTCAGTATGGCATGGTGTAAATTTGAGCCAGAATGACAACTTTCTAAATCTAAATTCGAATCTGAATTGAACCAGAATCTATATTTAAACCAGAATGATGACTTTCTCAAATCCGTATAAGTTTTTGTTGTTGTTGTTGTAAGGTATACAAACTTCTGTGGTCTGAAAACATTTGTAATGCAAAACATACTTTCTATAGAGTAGGTATTGATTACACAGATATTCATAGGTAGGAAAGATTATAAAAATAAACATAGGCATTAAAAATTTTGGCAAAATTTCTGGAGGTGTATATATGGCAAAATAATTGCAATACTGTTATTGAGGATCAAGCACCCTACATGCACATTTCTTTAGTAGGTAAACCAATTTTGGTAGTGAACCAAGAAATAATACTCTCAAAATAAATTTTTTGATAAACATCACTTGAATGACATTCTGTAAAATTGAAAATGCTGTCATGTGACCAAAAATTTTTTTCTCTTCTAAATATTATAGCAGTCCACTGTTTTTAATGCAAAAAATCAGCACAATTTTTTTGAATACATTTGGAATGATTGTCAAGGTGACTGAAATACTTGATGTGGAATGATCCAAGTCCAAAAGAAGTTCAATCTAAACAAGATGTTAGACTGAAAAATGTTGCTGCTAAATAGAAAATGTGTGCCACTATGTTACAACAGTTCTTAAAAAGATTCATTTTATTTTTTTTTCTGCAGTGTTCATTGATGCTCCCCATGTCATCGAGAATGGAGTCTACGGTGAAGCAGACAACGAAGGTAAGAGGGTGGCAAAAAAGTTGGCCCCATATCTGCATTTAATCTGCAAATGTCATCGAAAGATGATAGTCTTGCGTGTGGAGAGAGTGAACAAAACATTTATTTGATGTTCTGCGCAAGAAAATCGGTGAATGTTATTCTGGAGGCGCTGCCTTAGAGTGCCTCGAGCGTGCTGCGGAGGCGAACGAGCGCATCAAATCACGTCACATGTGAGACATAAGCGCCATCTGGCAGTTATTTTTTTTTTTTTAACAAAGCACGTGGCTCTAAGACGGGTGTGCGCGCTCGTCTCAGAGGTGATAAGAGGTAGAACGCAAGGCGACGGGTAGGTGCCACCACCGTCTCGTTTTAACAAAGCCTTGGAAACACTCGCCTTTCCATGCAAGCGTTGCATGGTCAGCGCTGCGTGATAAGCACCGCGGTCCTTAAAATTACTTTTGTATGCCTTTTCTAGTAAAAGGCGCACATGCAGAATATATATGTGTTGTTATGGTGCCCCAGCCATGTGCAATAATTGCTTTTTAATCAACGATTGCACAAGTATGAATGCTAAATCTTGAGCAACATAGGTGGGTGCTGCGGATGGGGTCGGCCGTTTCAAATACTCGATGCTGTTAAGAGTGGACAAACAGACAAATGTACAGACAGACATATCAAATTTTTTGTGTCAAAGGTCCCCAAGAAAGACTATCGTCTTTAAAAGCAGGCTCATTTGTATTTATTTATTTAGTGAATATTGCAGGAGCAGCGAAAATAAAGAATAGCATGCAGGTTATAAAATTAAACGAAAGAAGAGTCACTCTGCGAAACCAGCTCTTTTTGCGCACAAAGAAAATGCTAGCACAGAAGTGTGTCTCTTTGTGCTGTTTGAAAATATATTTGATGTTAGAAACAATGAAGTTTGGACAAACTCGGTAGAGCCGCATTTCAAAGACGCATGCATGAGAGGCAGTCCTTTTCATTCGCTGATGTTAAAGATAATGGCATAGGTACTCTTGGTCCTAGTATGCCATAATTACATTGGCTCGGTGTGAGAGTACCATATCTAATTACCATTACCAATAGTGTCGGCTCTGCACTGCACCTCATAAAATATGACTGCACTGCAAAAACATTGTGCGCTTTGTTCGACTTCAATTGCTGCATAGACTTGCACGCACTGTATTACTGCATGTGCTTTTGCAAGAGCAGAGGTGCGACATTTCTATTCATTTTTTACGCTTCTATACAGCAAATTCGATCAGGCCGCTTAAAAAGCTGTCATGGAAACATGGTGAAGCTACGTTTCAGACGAAGAAGGTAGAAAAAAAGTTGGCAATGGCAAAGCCTACCGCTTTTCTCGATGGTCGGTGCTAAGACGACTACTAGCATGAGTCTGTCTTGTTTTAGTTCGGTTAAGGACAAGCCAATTGCAATTCACTGAAACATGTGGCTAGTTGACTAGTGCTATCAAGCGTATTTCCATATGCAGTGTTCTAGCTTAACTCAAAGACACTGTTGTAGAAGACCTTTGGCAGAAGACCTGCTAATATTGAAATGACACATTATATATTTACTATTCCTGCAGACGCCTTTCAGTATGGACACATGACACTCTGACCTTTTGAGCTATGATTTTGATATAGGCGTTTTTATCTTTTAACATATCAATTGATCAATGAATCTCAATTTTATTGAAAACATAAGCAATTATTACAAACTAGCTTGACTGTTAGCCTACATTGGCTAATGGTTGGTCCATATCAGAGTACATAACAGATTAACAGCATATATATTTACATGTGCACACATATATAATATGAAGTCTTGGTTTGGAAGACCTTTATTAGTCCCGAAGAAACCGACAGCTGAGATGAATGAACCAAGATGATGATGCTATGTGACAACGATGAGAATGCATGAGCAACACATGATAATGATAATAATGTACAGATGAAGAGGATTGGTATACTAAATGTTCACACTAATTCCCCCTCGTGAAAGCAGCCAACCTGGTCGCGGCAAGTCAAGGGGACAAAAAATGTCGCATGAAGGGCTTCATACGGGAGACATGAACGACCTCAGTAGTTCGACAACGGCAATCTGCTGGGGCTACAAGTGGCGTCACGTGATAATTCACTGGTGAAGTCTCTTCAAGAACTGTGTACAGCCCGATAAACAGTGCCTGGAATTTGTCGCACAAACCAGGTGTGCGAATATGCGTCGAAAGGAGCACTTTGTCTCCAGGTTGAAAGGAATACAGCACGATGCGATTCATCATAAACCAGCTTGCTGTCTTGCTGTCGGGCTTCAGTGTTTATACGAGCACGTTGGCGGCACTGTGCGAGTCGTAAAACGTATTCCTCTGAAGAGAATGGAGATGAATCCGCGTGGCAGGTAAAAAAAGAGATGTCCAGGAAAGAAGTAGGGGAGCGTCCATAAACTAGGTAAAATGGTGAGTAGCCGATTGTCCGCTGAATGGACGTATTGTAGGCGAAAGTGACGAATGGTAGTACTACATCCCAGTTCTTGTGGTATGGTTGAATATAGGCGGCGATCATGCCAGGAAGAGTGCGGAATCGCTCCACCGTGGTGGAGCGATTCCTACCACGGTGGAGGTGAGGATGGGGAGGCCGTTACTCTGGGGATGATAACTAGAGGCAGTCTCGTGAGTTGTGCCGGAGGCGTGAAGAAGTACGTTCACTAGTTGTGAAAGGAAGGCCCTTCCACCGTCATTGAGCAATATACGTGGAGCACCATGACGCAGTTTAATGGCTCGGAAAATGAAATCGGCAATTTCAGAAGCTGAACCGGTAGTGACGGGTGCCGTCTCGGTGTAGCACGTCAAATGGTCAACAGGTGTTACTATCCATCGGTTTCCAGCAGCACTGACTGGAAGGGGGCCATAAAGATAGATGCCTACAACTTCGAATGGTGTGGCTGGGTACGGAAGAGGCTGTAGTGTACCGGCTGGAGCAGATGTGGGTAGTTTTCTACATTGGCAGGTAGTGCAGGACCCGACGTACCGAGCTACACTAGTGGTAATACCTGGCCAATAAAACCGACTTCAAAGGCGATCGTAGGTTTTATGGTAACCAAGGTGACCAGCAGTTGGATTGTCATGAAGCGCTCTGAGTACTTCGGACCGAAGCGATCGGGGTAGAACGGGAACCCAGCGCTGACCGTCAGGATGGTAAATTTTGCGGTACTGCACCGAGTTGTCCAGCTTAAACTGCGAGAGTTGGCGATGGAGCCTCGAATTAGGTTGACAGGAACTGCCAGTGAGGTAGCCTATAATACGTCGACAGTATGGGTCTGCCAGCTGTCGAGAAGAAAAATCGTGGGGGTTGTCAGAAGGCAGCTGGTCCATAGAGGCGAGAGAGGAAACCGCTGTAGACGTGGACTCCGAGGGTGTGTTGTGCAAAGTGATTACAGAAATGCTGAGTAGAGCCGCTGGTAGTGGGCAGCGAGAAAGAGCGTCGGCAGTCACTATGCTTTCTGCCACACTTGTATACGATGTCAAAATTATACTCTTGGAGGCGTAGAATCCAGCGGCTGAGGCATCCCGACAAGCTCTTGAGTGTCGAAAGCCAAGATAAAGCATGGTGGTCGGTCACAGTGGTGAAATGGTGGCCGTGCAGATAAGGACGAAATCTCTGCACTGACCAAACGATGGCGAGGCACTCCTGCTTAGTGATCCTGTAGTTCCTCTCGGATGCGGAGAGGACGCGGCTGGCGTACGCAACGACTCGCTCCCGCGAAGAGTTGTCGCGCTGAGGAGCACGGCTCCTAAATCGTGGCCGCTAGCGTCTGTATGCAGGAAGGTCGGTGCATCATCCTGAAAATGAGAAAGTACAGGGTTGGTCGTGAGGGCACTTTTCAACCTGTCGAAAGCCGATTCACATTTCTGAGACTACTGAAAGGGCGTACCAGAAGCAAGTAGCTTATGGAGTGGTGCGGCTATGGAGGCAAAGTTTTGTATGAATCGCTGAAAGTAAGAGGTGAGACCAAGGAAACTTCGCAAATCTTTTGGTTTGTCAGGGTGAGGGAAGCGAAGCACCGCAGCAGTTTTCTCAGGGTCTGGACGAATTTCGTCCTTGCTTACAACATGACCGAGGACCTTGATAAATATGCTGGTGAAATGGCACTTCTTGGTGTTAATTTGAAGACCAGTGCCCGCAAAGTAAGTCAGGACCTCGTCCAAGTATTGGAGATGTTGAGGAAACGTGGATGAAAAGACAACAATGTCATCGAGGTAACACAGGCAAGTCTTCCATTTCAGGCCACGCAGCACGGTGTCAATCATGCGCTCAAAAGTTGCGGGCGCATTGCGTAGACCAAACGGCATAACATTGAATTCGTATAGGCCGTCTGGGTTTGCAAACGCGATTTTTTTTTATTTTCGTGCATGGGGATTTGCCAATAGCCGGAACACAAGCCGAGGCTTGAAAAGAATTCAGCACCTTGTAAGGAATCGAGGGCGTCGTCGATACGTGGCATGGGGTATACGTCCTTCCTAGTGATCTTATCTAGGGCTTGGTAATCGACGCGAAATGGTTTGGAACCGTATTTTTTACGCACTAGAACGATGGGAGAAGACCAAGGACTGGTTGAGGGTCGGATTATCTCCCGTTGCAGCATATCGTCTACGTTTTCCTCAATGATTTTTCGTTCGGCTAGAGAGATGCGGTACGGAAGGCGATGCACAATGGATGTTCTGTTGGTCTGAATACGATGTGCTGTAGCAGTTGTCTGGCCCAGGCTGGATGAATGAACGTCAAAAGAGTGTGCATGATTTTGCAACAAATCAAGCAGCTGCTGCTTCTGCGAGTCTGTCAAGTCTTTGTTGGTGGCTGCTGTAAAGGCCGAGGAAGCAGCATGATCTCCAGGATGGCCTTTAGAGGAGGCAGGGGTAAAAGGCACGATGCACACAGGCTCTAGATCGGCAACGCAGGCGACAGTAGTGCCCTGCGGCAGTGAAATTTTATCTGGTGTGGCGTTTGTAGCAGCGAGGACAACTGATCCATTGTTGAAGCGAGCGACACCTGATGCGAGAGCTATGCCTTTATTAAGGCAATGGGGTGATGGAGTGACCAAAATGTCACCAGAGTCGACGTCGTTGGACAAAACTAATTGATGTTCGTGTGGTGGTAACTCGATGTCTTCAGCAACGAGGAGTCGAAGTGGCCTGTAGGCTTCGTCACTGAGCAAGTGGTCTGTGTCACAACAAATAGCCGCTGAAGCAGAGGAAAGAAAGTCCCAGCCTAAAATGAGTTCGTGGGAGCACAGGGATAGCACAGCGGATTCTATATGATGAAGAATGTCGTCGATTAGCACACAGGCAGTACAGAGAGCAGAAGGGCGAATCATTGTTCCCTGGGCTGTAACCAGTGTTTGTCCATCATAAGGCATCGGGACTTTTTGAAGACGGGTACACAAATCAGCACGAATAATAGAAAATGCAGCCCCAGTGTCCAACAAAGCATCATCGTCCACTCCCTCAACTGTGACTGCAATCATATTGCAAGGGCGCGCTGGAGGAATCAGAGTCCTGTGTTGTAATGCAGTTTGTCCCAAAAGCTACATCGCTTAGTTTTCCGGACGTTGATCAGAAGCGAAAGAAGCAGGCTGAAAAGGAGAAGAGGAGCGACGGTAGGGCGACGGTGAACGGCGTCAAGTTGATCGATGACTACTACACAGTTCACCCGATGCTGGCGGAGATGGAGACCGACGCGGCGGTGACTAATAACGACGGCCCTGGTACAAGGCTCCTGCGATATAGTCCCGTTCGCGTATGTTGTACCCTCGGCGCTCATCTTGCTGGCGCTTGCTGCAAAAGCATGAAATGGGACCACGATAGCTGCAATAATAGCACGTGGGGCGAGTCGATTGATAAGGAGGGTAGTAGCTTGCGTTAACTGCACCGGGAGAGAGAGCAGTGAGAGGGACAGATGATGGCTCAGGCGGTGGTGATGGAAAGCTCGTGAGAAAGCTTGTGGGGGGCGCGGGAGCAACCGACGCAGTGTTCGTGGCGGCGACGTCGAGCTGACGGTGCCTGATGGTGCGTCGACGGCATGCGAGAATGATGGGAGAGTACGAGCGACAGTTGCAGGTGGGCCATGTGGGTCTTCGACGTGAGCTCCTCCTAGATGATATCCCGCAATGACGTTGAAGAAGACGGTAATGGGACACACTGAAGGTAGTGTGAATCCCATTGATTCTAATTCTTCGCATATAATCACCCTATTGTGTCTCGTAGGTTTGGATCCGCCGTAAAACGGGCCGCTTCACTGTCCGGTTGTAGGCGCATACCGTAGACTCAAGTTCTTCGAGGCGCTGACAGGTTGTCGCAACGTCAGCAACGGTAGCCCTAAACTAAATGCCCACAGTAGTTATACAGGGTGTCCCTACGTAACTTTAGCCAGAGAATATGTCAGAACATGTAATTATGATGCAACCAAATGCTTTTACTCACCGTTGCCTGGTGTTAGACTATTTTTTGTGTTCTCAAATATTCTTTCATTAGATATGTTTAGTTAACTAACTTTTTAAGAAGCAAAAATAGATAAAAAACTTGAATGAGAAAGTTGTAGATTGGTTTGCACAACGTCCGATTAGACAGTCTTGAACTTTATATCTGTTAGGTATTAGTGTTTATTTTATAATTGCTAATGCCCACCAAATACAAAAAATACCATGTGACAAACCCGCTCGTGCGTCAGTGTGCATGGTGATTCTAGTACTTCCTAACGTTTCACGTACGAACGACATGCTTCCCTCACACCGGTTCATGACAGCGATAAGCAGTCATAGCGGTTATCGTTTTTGTGGCCGATAAAAAACATGTTCATCGTAAACCACTACCATCGTTGCGGCCCTGCCGAGACAGCACAATGGGGCAAATACTATGGTCATTCGTAGGGGAACGTTTTAGGGAGCACTAGAATCATTGTGTGTACTGGCACACGAGCGGGTTTGTCACGTGGTATTTTTTTATTTTGCGGGCATTTGTAATTAGCAGAAAAGCACTAATACCTAACAGATGTAAAGTTAAAAACTGTCTAATCGGACACTTTGCAAACCGATCTAAAACTTTTGCATTGAAATTTTTTATCTATATTTGTTTTTTGAAAAGTTAGTTAATGAAACATATCTCATTAAACAATATTTAAAGAACACAAGAAATAGTCTGACTAACTCCAGGCAAGGGTGAGCAACATGCATTTGGTCGGGTCGTGTTCTGGCATATTTTTAACTCTGGCTAAAGTTACGTGGAACACCCTGTATGTGAATATTTATACATGCATATACACATATGCATATAGAAACATATACACACGAAGTAATATACATATTTACACAACCAATAAAAAAGAAAACAAATGATAAAGCAGACAACATGTAATAAGTCAAATACATATTCCCATCCTTACAATTTATATAATGGTAAAAGGTTCGATACACTTCCAAACGCAATAAGAAAACAGAAAAAAAAAACTTCATAAACATTGATCTTGCAAGCAAAATATTTTTGCACTGAGCTTAAAGTTGTGTGCTATCCTTAACTCCTAAGGGCATTTTGTCCCAAATTTTCATTCCATGGAATTCTAATAAACTTTTCCCATATAAGTTATATTTAGTAGGTTAACTGAATTTACTGTTGGTTGCTTGTCTAGTGTTTTGCAATGGTATAGCGAATAGACCAGAGGAGGGAAGAAAGCTGGTGCCTATGATTTGATGAACAGAAGGAGAAACCCTATAATCACGAAGTTCGAGACTGATAGGATATGTTGCTGCTGAAATATATCATTTGGATTCCTGTGGTTTTCACCTATTATGTTTAGGGCTCTTTTTGTAGTCGTAAAAGTGGTTCAAGGTATGTCCTGTATATACACCCCACCATTCTATACAGTAGCTTATATGAGAGGGACGAAAAGAAAAAGTACAACGTACGAAGCAATAGTTTGACTGGTTAAGAACATGCTGCCTTTAACCTGTGCTTATTATTCAGCCAACTTTTGCGTGCAAACAGCACTGATCACATTCCTGCATTGTGGTTCAGGTGGCCGTGCCTGGTGGTTTTCGAGCGAAAAGACGTTCAGTTCGAAGGAGTACACAGACACATGCCGCGGCTTTGAGGAATCGGTCAAAGCAATCGAGCAAGCATGCAAAGAGCAGGTAAGCCTTCTCAAAAGACTTAGACATCTCACACAAAAGAAAGACACTTAGGACAGGTGCTAGAGAGACTGCAAAGTGATATGGCTGTCATGAACGTTACATTGAAGTGCAAAAGCAGACTGTCGCAGCAGTTCAAACGTTACGCTATCTATTTTTCGTTCCTCATCCTGCTTTGTGCATGTCACATTTGCCATGATTGTTTCTTTAATCATTTTAATTATGGCTTGCTTTCTTGCAATTATTTTATCACTTAGCATTATGGTGACCCCCGCTATAACTGCAGCGGACGATCACCGCGGGTTCACGCTTAGCGAGCCACAGGGCCGCTACTCCGTTTACTCGCGTGTAGCGCACCGCTCCGCGCGCGCTCAACTAATAAGGCGTTTAGCGCGGCGCGGCAAATAGACAGTGTTCTAATGTAAAAGTACACAACACTCTATTGCCTCTGGCGGCAACCCGAACAACAGTACAACGTCCGCTCCCGGGACGCGGGTAGCAAAGGCACCCGCACGCGGACGTTCACAATAAGGAGAAAACCGCGAGCACGTCGCAGCTGGCAATGGCGAGCTTTGACACGCCGGTCGAGAAAAGGTCCCTCGCGGCTATGCTGCGCGCTCTCACGATGGCCAATGGGCCTGGTCGCGAGTCTTAGGGCAAACCTCGTACGCGTAGGCCTAACGCAAGTGTGGCTCGTTGTGGTACGACCACTTCAAGCACTAGGCACCGCTCTGGGCTTAGCGTACGCTACCGAAGCCAGCACTCAAGTAAACACGCCTGCCGGGGTGCCCAAGGTCACCCCAGGCAGGCTACGGTCCGCGATTCCCAAAGTCCCAAAGGGGACGCAGACGAAGGAAACACGTGCTCACCCGGCGCTGTCCACGGAGCAAGAGACCGCTCCCTCGGCGCGCGCAGTGGCGCGCGCGTGGCGCCATCTATCGCCACGTGGTGTTAACGGAGCAGGAAAGCAAAAGGGTGTGGCCGTGTGGCGGAATGCCCGCAAAATTTATTTATTTATTTTATTTATTTACAGGTTACTGCTAGCCTGGGTGCCAGGCTTTGAGCAGGTGTGGGCGATACAAAAGAAGAAAACAGGATAACATACAAGCATAACAATACACTTCTAAGGGTACACTTCGAACCGGAAAAAAAAAAACCGGAACCGGAATATACTGTACAAGTGCAATCGGTAGGATAACAACTACTATTGAAGACTAAATCATGCCGAATTCAACAGGGCACGAAGAAAGGATGAGACATCAGAACATTGCACAACATTAGCAGGTAACAGATTCCACTCATGGCACGTACGGGGAAAAAAGGAGTTTTTGAAGACGTTTGTTTTACACGAAAATTCAGCGACTTTCATTGGGCGATTGGATCGTGTTGGGCGGCAAATGCTCGGCTGGATGTATGCTTCCTTGTCAATTTGAAGTCTATCGTTATACATCAAATAAAAAAATTTTTATTATGGTCGTAAATAAAAATTAGTAAATGGTCGCGGGCGCGCCTCAGATCCCCACATCCTCCTCTCCTTAATTCACCCTATATACCGGTCTGCAAAGGCAGCCGGTTGTCGCCCATGCATGCAAAGGCGTCATGCAATGGGCAACAGCTAGCCTCAGCCTCGCTCTGCAACTGCTGCTGAAGAAAAAAATAAACAACACAAGAATACACTTGACAAATACAAGGGATCCACGGAAGAGGGGTAACGGGAGTTCATGATGCTCACGCAAGAGCGCGTCCACGACTCGGAGGGGCAGCGTCACGTAATGTCTGACTTGGGTGATTGCGTGGATGCGAGAGTTCAAGGGGAGGGTTCTGGTTGAGGCCTTCATGCGAGGAACGGGCTCACCTTCGTCTCGTCGATGTTGACGACAGCCCTGCGAGTCCGACGAACGCCGCCTCGGCGGAGGTTCGGATAGACCTCGCTGGGACAGCCGGCCCTTCTGCTGGAATAATGGTCGCCAAATCCATTGGCTGCGAGGCGTCCTGCGGCGTCGGTTGAGTCGTGCACAGCGTCTGCGACAGCGGGCCTCGTGCAAGAGCCTCGTGCAGGTCTCCGAACACCTTCAGAGTCCAAAGTGGTGTAGGGGTCGGTGACTTCCTAAGTTGCCGCCACACGCACACACACACACCTCCGATGGTCGGGTCTCTCCAAACGCGCACCGCAAGGGAAGCGCAGAGTGTCATTTGTCCCTCTCCCCACGCTAAAGCACCAATTCACAATCCTCTCCTCCAGCAAGAAGGAAAAAAAGAAAACACTAAAAAAAACATCAAGTAAACAACAACACTCAAATGACAATCAGAAGCAGTAGCTGGGCGGAACAGACTTCTTTGCAAGCACTGGCTGTAAAGAAGTTAGCTAACTGAGACTAGAAAGTAAAAATGAGGGCCTTCGGTTGCGGAAATAAGCCCGCCGTCCGGCGCGAAATCACTAAGGTGACCGCTTCCTCAAATTATACCGGTGTGTGGTCCGAATGCGGTCCGCCGCACCGGGTGTGCGCCGTTGCTTGCACGAAGAGCCACTGGGCGCTGGCGCAGGCTCATCAGACCTTGACGCAAAGGCTTTCAGGTCTGCGATATGGGCACGGCTGAGTTTTCCCGAAAGCGGGTCTTTCAGCAAGTACGCGAGGGGAGTCCAAGCTTTTCCACTCGGTACGGACCAAGCCACTTTGGAGCGAGCGAAGTTGAGAAACCCTTGCTCGCGTCGCTAAGAGCGTGGTTGCGCTTCAGGATGAGGTCACCCACCTTAAATGAAAGGTGGCGACGTTTTCGGTCGTACTGGGCCTTTTGCTCGGCCCTGGCCGATGCCAAACTTTGCCTCGCTCTACTGAGAGCTCGACAAAGCCTGTCCCGAAGTGTGGAAGCGTAAGCAGAACAGTCTGCCGGTTCTTCCTCGTCTCCGAGCTGGCATTGCATGACACTGGTCACCGGATTTGCCAACTCCCTTCCGAAATTAAGGAAGGCGGGAGAGAAACCAGTAGAGCGACTCTCGGAGGTTCGGATTGCAAACGCGAGTTCACTCAAATGGTCTGCCCAGTCCCTTTGACTTTCGGCAAAGGCCGCCAACATCGGTTTGAGCGTACGATTGGTTCGCTCCGTCAAATTGGACTGGGGATGGTAGGGGGAAGTGGTGCAGCGATCTATTCCTAGGGAACGGCACGTATTACCAAACACCCGAGCGGTGAAATACGACGCATTGTCCGTGATCAATCTTTTCGGAAAGCCGAACCGACAAAACACTTCCTGTAGCCTCTCTAGCACCGCTCGCGCTGTCACTTTCCGCAGCGGAAACAGCTCCACCCATTTGGAAAAATGATCAACAACTACCATCAGATGTATGAACCACTGCTTACTCCTGGGGAACGGCCCCATTAGATCGCAGGTGGCTACTTGCCACGGACGCTCACTGACAGTCGGTTTCATCAAGCCGGGCGGCTTGTTACCCCTTGATTTCACCGTTTGACAGACGTGGCAGGCACGGCAATAGCGAAAAATGTCACGCTTCACGCCAAGCCAAGTCACAACCTTGCTCAGTTTCGCAAAAACTTTAGAGCCACTCAGGTGACCGGCAATGGGTTCGTCATGAGAGGCTCGCAACAGTGCGGCTCTCAGACTTTTGGGCATAACCACCTTAAACGGGTCTATGGACTCGTCGTCAGTGGCTATATACTTCAGCAGGAGCCCGTCATGGTCCAGCAAAATGAATTCGCCGGGGACTCAGCGACACACGCTGTTCAGCCCCCTAATCGCGCCCGCCGCAGAACAAGCAGCGTAACGGCGCGCCTCTCAAGACGGTTTAACAGCACCCGCCGCAAAGCAAGCAGCGTATACGGCGCTCCGTCCCTCTGAGACTCGAAACGGATCACTCTGCTGAGCCTTCAGTAGCTCTTCGCTGCCGAAAGCAACTCCCATTCTCCCAAATGGGGGAGTCTGGTATCGCGCCCACTCAGGACCGCTGCAACCGCCACGTGCACGGCGTCACGGGTTCGCTCTCGGCACGGTGGCCTTCGGAAAGTGCCCCCCGCTCGGCCGCTATGCAGTGCGCCGCTTACCTGGATAGCAGCCAAGGTCGTCCTCATGGGGACTCCCCCTTTTCGCCGCCGTTTCGCCCCCAACGCTTGCCAGTGCTAAGGCACCGCGAGCGGCTGTCGCACCAGAAGCCAGGTTCTCGGCAGACAACAGGGGGCACGAGATAGCGCGTCAGCTACCACGTAGGAGTGTATTCACCACAAAAAGGGGTGACGACACAGGCGAGCGCCGAAGGGCGCCCGTCGATAGAGGCGGTGGCCTCTTTGTGCAACGCGGCATGCCACGGAGCGGACATGTTGCGACGAGCCTGAATCGCGCAGGCGAACTGGCTCGCTAAGACTAACCAAAGGCTTAATGAGCCTTTGATACCGCGTTGGGTGCCAAACTGCTAGGTTGCATAGCAGCCAGCGGGCAAAATTCGGCAACGGCTGAGGCCGCGGTGCCGATCTGCGCCCCGGAAGCTCCACTGAGAGCCGTTTCGGAGCGATGTGACATGGAACTGCCATGCATTCCAAAGGGAGCAGTAGTAGTCCAATTTGCCCTTGTACACTGTTCGGGTTGGGCTATGGCCCCGGACCCAAAACACGCTACCTCTTCAGTGGGAGCTGATACGTAGCGCCTCGTGTCATCCCGACTGGGGCTTGTGACAAGTGAGGGTGCGCGATTGTGATGCTCAAGGGGGGCACTGGCCCTGTTCTCGAGCAATGCGGTATCTGCTAAAAGCGTCAGCGGACAGAACTCACGCGGAGCAGACATAAGGCGCGCCGACTCGGCTAAGACTAATCAAAGGCTTAATGAGCCTTTGATACCACGTTGGGCGCCAGTATGGGTGACCCCCGCTATAACTGCAGCGGACGATCACCGCGGGTTCACGCTTAGCGAGCCACAGGGCCGCTACTTCCGTTTACTCGCGTGTAGCGCACCGCTCCGCGCGCGCTCAACTAATAAGGCGTTTAGCGCGGCGCGGCAAATAGACAGTGTTCTAATGTAAAAGTACACAACACTTTATTGCCTCTGGCGGCACCCCGAACAACAGTACAACGTCCGCTCCCGGGACGCGGGTAGCAAAGGCACCCGCACGCGGACGTTCACAATAAGGGGAAAACCGCGAGCACGTCGCAGCTGGCAATGGCGAGCTTTGACACGCCGGTCGGGAAAAGGTCCCTCGCGGCTATGCTGCGCACTCTCACGATGGCCAATGGGCCTGGTCGCGAGTGTTAGTGCAAACCTCGTACGCGTAGGCCTAACGCAAGTGCGGCTCGTTGTGGTACGACCACTTCAAGCACTAGGCACCGCTCTGGGCTTAGCGTACGCTACCGAAGCCAGCACTCAAGTAAACACGCCTGCCGGGGTGCCCAAGGTAACCCCAGGCAGGCTACCGTCCGCGATTCCCAAAGGGGATGCAGACGAAGAAAACACGTGCTTACCCGGCGCTGTCCACGGAGCAAAGACCGCTCCCTCGGCGCGCGCCGTGCCCGCGCGTGGCGCCATCTATCGCCACGTGGTGTTAACGGAGCAGGAAAGCAAAAGGGTGTGGCCGTGTGGTGGAATGCCCGCGAAATGGTCGCGGGCGCGCCTCAGATCCCCACAGCATTGAAACAATGTTTCATGAAGAGTGCGTAATGCTATGTAATCTGCAAACGAACGAGAGAAGTGTAAATTTACAGGCTCGTTAGACACACTTCTTTGTTAGACCCACTATTAATGAGAACTAACATACAGTGATGCCAAGGAACGTATAGGGTATTTTATTAGAAGAAAACGATATGTAGATATGAAGAAAGAAAACTGGACAAGAAGATAACTTGCCACCAGCAGGCACCAAAGCTGCACCCTTTCAATAATGCATCCAGCGCTCTGCCACTGAGCTATGATGGCGGTCTTCCCTCCGTCCTCTTACACGTGCATTTATATGCAGGAGTGTCAGTCAGCGCTCTCAGTAGCCATGATGGCGAGTGTAGAACAGTCTTTTTCTGCCTCTTTATATCACATTGCACGACATCTTATTATGAGCTGGCAACTGACCAATAATCCTTCGCGTACACCTGAAGGCATCAAGTCTGCCAAATGAGACCCTTACTATGAATAAAATAAAGAAATGTAAATTTAAAGGCTAGTTTTCTTTGGTATCTGTGAGCCTCTTGTGCTAGAAATGTATGTGCTTGGCAGAGAAGAACCACTTTTGAGCTGGCGTCGATGAAGAATAGAGACGTGTCAATAGTACACATGATGTTCTAAACAAATTCGAAAGTAGAAGTGGTTTAGTCCAATAATTTTGAATCAAAGATAGTTTGAATAGTGTGTTTCGCTTATTATAATGAAAAATGAACACTTTTGTCAGACTCAACCTAAGTTCGCGATATTTTCTAGAATAGAAAAAAGGCTTGTGCAAATATCCCTTTTCTTTGTTTGCAGCAATTTTGAATTGTAGCAGGCTTTGAATAGGCAGTGGGGTGCTAGTCATATGTGGTGAGCAACGCTAAGTTTTAAAATTTACTATATTTAGCATTAGCACATCCCATGTTTACTCGCATAATAGGCACACTTTTTTTCCAGAGAATTCGGCTCCAAGTTTGGGATGCGCTTATTACACGGGGGTAAAATTCTCAGAAGTTTTATTTTTGACTAGAGCATAAACCGCTGATAATGTAAGTTGCCGAAGTCATGAATATCTGCACTACAGCCATAATAACCTTCTTCATAGGCCAAACTAGCGCAAAACTTGTCTTGCGAGCCTGATAATCAAGGCATGCAATGGGGTGTGCTTAGAAGCACTCAAATTTACAAAAATTAATATCAAAAGACCCACAATGGCAACAAAATGAATGCTGAAAAGAAAACTACAAAGAGAGAGCGCCATCATGAGCATTCATCGATTACATTTCAGGCCGCCTAGATCATGCATTAAGTCTGAAATTTTGGGTGCTGAATGGGAGTGATCGTTTGATTTCTTGAGCTAGCACTGCCCATAAGCAAGACATCGCAACCGAATTGTGAACCACCCATTAGAGTGTTACAAGGGCCACTTATTGTAAAGAGCTGAGTTGACTCCGTACAAAACTGCAGCTTGGATTGCCTGGGACCGCCACCGAAAAGCAACCTACGTTGATTAGGCCTAGCCTACGGTTTGGCATATTACCGCGAGAAGTTTAAGCAAGGTAACATAAAGATTGGTCGTCGAAAAGATAGTGTTCATGTACTAATCCAAGAGCAGCGCGTGTGATACGAGGTTTAGGTTCGTGGCCAGAAAATCAATGGCAACGAAAGTCCACCGAGCTTGTGCAAGTCCACGTAGTGGCATCAAAGGTAAAAGCTTGTATCCGAAAGTTGAAAAGCTTTTAAACTTGCAGACAAAGTAGCAAACACGGTGTTGACAACACTTTTCCCGACAGGAAACTCTAAGCGCACTTGATGAGGATGCGATCGCACGTTCCATGCGGAGCATGCAAGGCCTGCTAACAACCGGAGCCACTTCAGCGCCATTTTTCCTCGCTCCTTGTTAATGTTAGAGGATGTCGAATTGCAACCGTGCAAATACAGTACAGAACTACTGATAACTACCCAGTTATGGGTGCGCCTATAATGCGCAGAAATTTTTAAAAATCTGATTTCGCTCGGCCTAAGTGGGGGTGCGTCAATTATCCGAGAGTGCCTAATATGCAAATACATACAGCCTAAGCTCATATAATAAGCTTTTAAACTAAACAATAAAAAATAGTAATTGATAAGTGCAATCATAGTTTGCCATATCAAACTGTTAAATCGACTTATCTTTTATAACAAGCTATCTTGGAACACGAGACTGCTTTATTGCCAATGTATGGGCAAATATATGGTTACAACATACAAAAATAGCCACAACACTGTGGACATCCAACATCAGGCAGCACGAAACGCCCCAAGAAGTTGGGATCTCTCATGAAAGGGGGCATTCTCGCATGCATCTAGAAGAGTGAGAGGTGGGATCATAGAAGGAAGCCATTTGGATCTTGTAGCTACTACCGCTTGCCGTCGCATGCTTTTTTCTATGATTCTTCGTTGTAGCACCTCTCAGCATGTTATTCACATTCTATTTATTTGTTAGACCTGCTGTTTTCTGGACAGCTGGCAATGATCAACAGAGTCAAACATGTCAAAAATAGGCCTGATGTCACCACAGCATATTATTCCAAGAGCATGCTCAGTACGACTGAAGAACAGTTCTGGAATTTGGGCCAAGGCGGACTAGAGGCTTCCCGCACATTAGGTAGTTTGCAGGGCTGCGCGTGAAAACGGTGAGGTGCTGGTTACATTGATACCGCATTTTCTCGGGTATAATGTGCCACTACATAAAATCTGCATCTTCAACTAAAAACCGCAGTAGAAATAAAAACAAAAAAATAATTCACATATTGTCATAAAGCCACTTTTCCTGCGATGTCGTGAAGCATTCTTGAGCACTGGAATATGATAGCTTTTTCAGAGTAATATATTGAATTGTATGATATAATGAACTAATTCTAGTTGTTTTTAGAGTTTCATATATGCATGCTAGACTGTAATACTGTATCAGTTTCAGTTTGTTGCTTTTTATACATACACTAATCTTCTAATGGGGCCCAGCAAAACTTTTCAGCATGGTCAGAAAACACGACTGCCGATCGGTAGTCGAGGCTCCTAAGAACAGGTGAGCCAAACATCATTGTGCAGCACACGGCCTGGAATTTAAAATTATTTTAAAATTCAACTAGAAATCACTCCTTGTCTTCTCTACAAATTGTGCCATAAATAAACCCGAACAACCGTTCCATCAATTCCAAGCTCACAGCCATTGGCTGATTTGACATCATCGAAAGCAGAGTGACCCCGTAATGTCCACGGCTGATCCCGGATGTCCGGATGTGCTCGCTCGCGATGAGTAAAGGCATAGGCGTATCAGCAGGGAGGACAGGGGGGGGGGCTGGCCTTCTTCACCAAGAAGAGGTAGGCGGGCTGAGCCCCCCCATTTCCGCCAGTGCTTTCCAGGAAGTGCTTTTAGTGCTTTCCGACAGTGCTTCCGACAGTCCCTTTTCAGGAAGATGTACAGGGTAAAATATATCTATTTGTTCACTTTGAATACTTCAAAATTTGAGTTTCAAATTAGTGTCGAAGCACTCCAACATACGCCCAGACCAAGACAATGTTGGCTGCACGATGGGGAAACAAAAAACTAAGGCGATGTTTTCTTTGACCACAGTAATCACTCAGTTATAATGTTACGAGGGGATCAAAATATTACGAGAAAATGTTACATATAATAAAATATTTCCAACAATTCTGCTGTGAAGATTTTTCTAGGAGACTCTTTGCAGTGCGGATTGCTGTACAACGCTTTCGCGCCTTGTGCTGTAGCATTGCAGAGCAGGCTAGCCCTGAACAGGGCCCTGTAAGACTACATCACTGGCTCATGCTTTTATTCTGCTGTGCCTGGCTGGCTGATGCAGCTACAGATAAGAATGAGCAAGGTTGTTATGGACTAATGAAAGCACTTGCTGGTTCACGAAAATAATTCTCTTCCGTAAAAAAGGAATAGCATCACCGCAGCTCTGTCGAAGCTGCTGTGAGCCTATGAGTGTCAATGTTTAGTTTTGCCATAATGAAAGAGGAAAGAAAAAGGTTTGCCCTTCAGTCTCCGATCAATCAAATTAGTGATCAGTTTTGCTTGTGGTACCTTGTAACGGTAGCAGCAGCTTTCAAAGTGGCAACGAATAAAACAGTGGAATAGAGCACTGGGAAGCTCACCTTATAATCTTTCCCTGAAACTAGATCCCACGAACGAGGGAGATAGCTAAAGTCCATAGTTTTTTGCGCTAAGTAGATTTTAAGAAGCGCACGCATGTAGTGCAACTTATTCCTCTCTATTTCTCGGCGAGGATGAACTAATTGTATTTATGCAGAGAGTTGTGAGGTGACGCATAAAAAATCGCCGCCATATTCACAAAGTGATGTGATGTAAGAGGCGCTTGCTCGGAGATGATGGCACAACACACAAACCCTCTGGTACATCTCCCACCATCATATATAAGACATGAGAATGTTAGTATATGTCCCAGCACTGTTTGTTTGCATGTTTCTGCGCATACCCCTACTTTGTAGTAGAAAACTTTGTCTTGCTTGCAATTTTTTCATACAGTCATAACCATATCGCACAAGTACCTATGTTTATTGATAGTGACACGAATATGCCATATATATCATGATAATAGTTAAGCACATGTTGGGGGCCCCCACCGTACTCTTCTATTTAAAAGTGCATTTTTGCATATACTATGTATTCTCTGACGAAGGCAGGCTCTCCTGCGGAAACTTCTGAAGAAATAAACATTTTTGCTTCTTCATCCGTTGTTTCTCGCCGCATGTGTGTGTGTGTGTGTGTCTCTCTCTCTTCGGGGGAAGAATTAGGCAAGCTTGCCCCCCCCCCCCCACTCGTCAAGGAGTTGGTACATCACTGAGTGAAGGTAGAAAGAAAAGTGAGGGCTGAATATCTTGAGCCACTTTGTCGAAAGAACAAAGCCTCTTCCTTGCACACTACACGAGTGTGTTGTGTTATGTGTCCCTTTCCTAAGAGCGCTTTACTTTTAATACTTAATGCCCCCTTGTCACTCCCCCCCCCCCCCCCCCCCGTGTAGCTTTTAGTGTGCTCGCTGGTACAAAAGGAGAGAAAAAGCTCTCAAAGCATGCGATTAATCCCTGTAACTACAATCATACTTTACAGATTCTAAAAATTTTGTGTTGGCAGTTAATTCTTGAAGCAATAAACTTCTTTAATAATGAATGTATTCTATTATTGCTGAACAAAGTGTCGCCAGGCCCCTCTAAGTAGGGCTTTTTGACATAGCAGCCTAATGCTGCAGTAAAACCACCTTTCCAGGAAGACGCACAAGGTAAAATATATCTATTCGTTCACTTCGAATACTTCGAAATTTGAGTTTCTAATTCGTGTCAACATGCTCCAATATATGTGCAGACCAAGTAAATATGAGCCAGTTTCTTGTAGTCCTCATGTTGTTCACCAGTGACATGCTGAAGACTTTATTGTGGTTATCTTGGCCACAAGCTTGTCTCATTATCTCGCTGATGGAAGTCAGTTCAAGAACAAACATAAAATGGGAAGCATATCAGCATTACATAAATCTTTAATCCTTGTAAATGAGCCCAGATAACATTGTTCAATTTGCAGATAACATAAGTAGTAAAGTAGAAAGTTTGTGCCGCTTGAAAGTACTATCGGCATCTAATGAAATGCAAACAGCGGAGGGCGTGGCACAAGCCTTATCAATGGCATAGTGCGCGCTGTCCACCAGTAGTCAATGGCACAGACAGGCCTGCACATCCGGTGTGGCAGCACTGCACGATCCTGTTATAGTGCAATATTTCTGCTTGTGTTCCAGGTATGGTATTTGAAAGGAACAAAATTTTAAAAATACAGAGATTAAACTTCTGCAGCCGGAGGCGAGTATTTTAGCACGGTTTGTCATCACGGAGTCAATCATCACGAAATGCCTGGAAAATTCTATTTATAGTAGACAAAGGTCAGTTCATAATGCTGGCAATTTTACGCTGTTTCACTTCGTGCTGGTAAAGCGAAACAAATTGCACGCGCTCTTCTGAAGAAACACTCGGATTTCGCAGTTGAAATGAAGCCTTTTCGGGTCGTTCACTGAAAGAAGGGCGTAAGTGAAGCAGCGTTGAGGAGCGAGATACGACAGTCGTTTGAAAATCAACCACAAACCGATTATATATCTCTTTTTGTTTTGTCGTGCCAGGACACCGATAGCACTGTGACGCTGAAGTAAAAGCAAGGAATTGTGAGTGATACGATCACAAGCGCTTGGCACACCCACGATTCCCACTATGTCACTGTACGAGAACTAGAGCAGAAATAGGGATAACGCACTCTAGCTGGATCGCGCAGTGCTGCCAAACCGGATGTGCATGTCTGTCAATGGTGATGACTGGACGGCCAACACTATACTGTTTCTAATGCTTGAAACACCTGCTCCGCTGTTTGAGTTTCATTTGACGCCGATAGTACATACAATATTATCCAAAATGTGTTTTCTCACACAAAAGCCTAAATATTACTGCAGCTCTGCACGCTAAATTTCCTACATTGTTTTTATCACCCATTTGCTTGTTGTGGGACTTGATGATAGCTTCTCCAGGGAAAGTGATGGGATCAAAACATTTCTTATTTAATTTGATCATGAGGTTTTTTTTTGTGAGTTTCCACTTTGCAATGCAACTTTTGGTTAAAGCAGTGTGTTCAGCGTAGCAGCCTCTTAAAGGACATGGTGACTCAATTGGTCTGCACAGATGCGCACTACAAAAAACCTCTTTCTGTCTGCAGGGTCCCTTTGACGGAATCTTAGGTTTTAGCCAAGGGGCTGCAATGACAGTCATGATTCTCATTCTACATAGCCTCAAAAGTAAGTTTCTCATAGCCATTCCTTGTCTTCGTATTTTGTTTCTTGCATAGCAAGCAACAAAGCCGAAGCTATGATGACATTATGGTCAAAGAAGAAAGATTTGAAAGAAGCAATAACTTCTCCCTAATTATTATTTAATGAAACAGTGAAACTATAAAAGGTCACATTTACATCCCTGACACTTGCATCGAAGGTGATTGTGCACTAATCTTCAGTAGTCACCCGCAACTGTCCACGCATAACCAGCTGGGAAACTGAGGCACATGCTTCAGCGAAAGAAAGCAAGGAAGTATTACTAGACTTGGGTTCACACAACAGTTAGCGAGACAGCTGCTTAGCCATAGCTTGATATAGGTTCAGTATGCTGCTGCTCATCTATTTCACTGAGGGTGGTAAGAGTCAGGGAGCGCAGCGATTCACGAAAGTCTGAGCCACACAGGCCACATTCCTTTTGCATAAGATTTAGTCAAGACAGGAAAGATGTAGTCGTGCTAGTATATCTGTGCAAAGGGTTCATTGGAGCCACTTAGTTAAGTGTGCCTCATTTCATATAGCTAGCAAGAAGCATTTCCCTACGCATAACTCTGCTTCTCAGAACCAATGATAGGGAGCAGTGATTTCAGCTAGAAGTCTCATGGCATCAGATAGGATGGTGCTCTACTCAAATAATATGTGGCAGCTTTATTATTCTTTATAGCTTCTCTTGTAAAATTGAGTAAGGTTAGTATTTCATATAGAAGTTCTGTGTGAATTGCATGGTGGCACAAGACTTTCTTCAGTAGCACTGCTTTTCCTGCAATAGTACACCTACACTATTAAGCCTGTCCACTCCGAAGAAATGCCTGCACTACTTATATACTCTATGGCTATACAGCGTTTGTTTGAGCTTGCTGCTTTTTTTTTTCCAAGCGTATATAGTAGACACCATATCCACAAGCCACCCTCGTGACCAGTCATGGCCTATTCAATGAGAATTTCCAAATTGTTCCTGTTTGTGCGTGTTTCTAAGTGTCGAAAGTCGGGACTCTGGTTTCTAAATTACAATGCATATACACACTAAATATTGTGCCTTCAGGGCAAGTATATGTTGCAATAAAAAAAATGAGGAAGTTATGTCTGGCTTATCTTTAGTTATAACTTCCATGCCATGTTAATATCCATGCCTTTCCTTGCTTCCCTCTCTCTCTTTTTTAATCATTATATTATATTAAAACAAGGACTCCTTGCAGTAGTAAGCATTCATTATAGGTGCACTGTCACTGTTATGGAGATTGCATAATGTAGTTATTGTGATGAGCGAGACAGAGAACAAGAGACAACACCCGATCCTGGGCCAGCTGTTCTTATTCTGTCTTCAACTTCCTCTACCTTCCCTTAGCTGCCCACGCGCCGAAGCGCAGCGTCTTTCTTGGTCATGAAACTCGGCCATGACTGCACGCACACGGAGCTGGCGGCAAAGTTTCTGGTGGACGGCACTGGCTGCCTCGAGCTGGTCGCGCTTTTGCACGCCACAATGTCTTTTGAAAAAGTGCTGTGGACTCAGGCGGCCGGTGTCACAGGTCCCGTTAATTTGGGAGGCGATCGCCGGGCTAATTCCAAGGGCTGAAGTATCGGCCCCCCGATTGATTGATTGATATGTGGGGTTTAACGTCCCAAAACCACTATATGATTATGAGAGACGCCGTAGTGGAGGGCTCCGGAAATTTCGACCACCTGGGGTTCTTTAACGTGCACCCAAATCTGAGCACACGGGCCTACAACATTTCCGCCTCCATCGAAAATGCAGCCGCCGCAGCCGGGATTCGAACCCGCACCCTGCGGGTCAGCAGCCGAGTACCTTAGCCACTAGACCACCCTGGCGGGGCGTATCGGCCCCCCGAACCGCACCACGAAAGCGTGGACAATTTAGAAGTGGTTCTTTTTGGCGCGCCAGCGGACGCCGGCTGTGGCCCAAAGAACAAGTCAGAGCCGAGAGTTCATAAACAAACAAAATTATATTCTCGATAATGGCAGATCGAAAACAATACACAAGTATGCACACTTCACAATAGTTGAGTACAATATGTCACCAATCAAACAACGTACTACACAGTACAATCAGCCACACTCGAATCAATGGACACAGACAACAATACACACTACAATGCAGTCGCATGCATTGAACAACCAAGACACTTAAAGACTAAAGAGATAGAAAACCTATTCAGTCCAAAGTTCTTGGAACAAAAGTCTGGATGATACTCTTCCGAGAATCACTCACTCAAAGTCCAGCGTTGTTGTCGTTCCACTGCCCCCGAAGTTTCTCTTCCAGGAAACCTCGCGTCTTCAATTGGCCACTCTCCAAGCTTCAACTTCTTCGCCGGAAACACGTCGGCTTCACACACGCAGCTGTTGCCATGCGTCTTCGCTTGATAGCGGTAAACACACACTCTTGCCTGTAGCTCGAGTCGTCACCCCTCAGGTGGAAATCCTCATCTTCTCCTACTTTGTCTCTACGGACAAAACCGTCGCCGACTACACGGCGGAATCCCTACGCGCTCTGGCGCTAACTTCCGTCTTCTCCTGATCTCTCATCTCGGCTGCTCGATTAAATACCTTCCGCGCGAGATTCCAGAAAGTTCTCATCATTTCGTCGGCGCGATGCGCAGCAAAGGCTGGGGAGAGGGCGAGACGGTTCGAAAGCTGTCCGCGACGGATGACTCAACCCGGAATCACCACGCCCCTTTCCATCTAAAAATTTCGAGTGCTTGCTCGGCCGCCGATGTGGGGTGAGGAGGCTCGTCGGCGAACCTACACTTCCGAGGGGAGAGTGAGCGTTCCCGGGGAGTCTGGATGCTTGTTTTATTTTTTATTTTTATTTTATCGTTGACCTCGCGGCGTCACTCCGGCGTTTCGTCGCGAGAATTTGGCGGCGCGCCCTTTTTTGAGCGCTCGTTTTGTGACAGCCGGCACTGGCTGCCTCGTTGCGGCCGACGCTCTCGGCCGCGATTTGGTCCCGGTATCTGCCAAAGGTAGATCTGGTGGTCGATATAGTGGCTGCATCTCGAAGGTCGACCTTGGCCACGCTGAAACTGGGTGCCAGAGTCTTGCACAAGTCTATCTGGAGGTCGAGACTGGCTGCTGTTTGCATCTTGAGCGCCAGCTTTCTCCTCATGATCTTGGTGATTGACACCAGCAGTGGTTACCTTGGGCTCTACCGGTGCCATCACCGTAGGCGGTTCAAGCATAGGCAATGCTGGTGTCTCCACTTGCCTCACTAAAGGTGATATTGGGGCTGGCTTCTCTAACTGAGCTGTATGAGGACAGGTATCAGCCTTTTCCACTGACATGATGGCATCGCGTACCGGCGCGGGTACTGAGAGCAGCGGTGGCGTGTCGCACCTGCGTCTGACTTCATTCGTAGGACAGGCGGAGAAGCTTTCTGCCGCGCGGCTGGAGGGCTCCGGGGAACCTTTGAGGTGTTGCTCCACTTCAGCTCGGTGTGTGAATGGAGTTGCGTCAGTGAAGGGCAATGCAGCACAGTCGAGATGATTCTCTGTGGCTGTTTCGTTGGAGCAACGCCCTTCAAGAGGTCCGACTTCGGGTAGCGGCCTCTGGCCGCAGTGAACTTGCTTCGGGAACTTCTCGTGTGGTAAGCTGCAGCGCACAGCTGCAGCCTCGATGTGGAAAGCCTCTGGAGCTTGCTCCTCACTACCGGCCAGGTTGGACGGGGTGGTGGTAGAGATGTGGTAATGATTATGACCGAAAGCAACTATGAGCTTGCAGCTCCACTCCGCCCATGACTGCTGCTTCCAGCCTTCATACCGGTGCCACGCCGCTGCACCTTCCCGAAGACGGTCTACAGCCACGGTCCATTTCTGAAATTCCGTACAGGCCTCACGCATTGATATTGCATTGACGGCTGCCACCCAGCTGTCGGCGTCGTTCCGGACCCTGTGGAATTCCAGAAGTTCGCAGACGGCTGGTGATTGTGAGGTGGCAGGTGGCAACGCAGAGATCACCGACGCGAAGCAGTCGAGCTGGTGTGAGAGCTCGATCAGAGAAGACCGAAGCTCCCTGTGTTGCTCTGGAGTGCTTGCCTCAAGGTCGTATGAGGCAGCTACATCCAACACTGCGTTAATGTCACACAATGCTGGCAACATTGTAGGAGCTCGCTTGGCGATCAACGCTGTCAGTTTGTTAGTCTCGGCGCGGAGCAGTGCGAGGGTACGCCGCAGCTCCATGGCACTGTCGCACGAGGCTTCTGAACCACTTTGGTTCGCGTCCGTGAAGTATGTGGTTCTAGTAGTACTCACGGTGGTGACACGCACGTCCAAGGAAGCATGAACAGTGTTTCTTGGCGGCTCATGTGTTGGAAGAGTACCGGACAGGGAATGCAGGCCGTGGGAAGCTTAGACAGCATTCCCAAAGGACAAGAATCCGTGAGTATTACGGCCGCGAAGTGGTAGCCTAGTGTCCATTGGTTGATGCCCTGGTACCACAGAGGAGGCATGGACACCGTCCACTGATGGTCCGATAGGCAGCTGAAGCGGCGGTCGGGTTGTTGACTCCATCGCCAAAGAAGCGTGAACAGCGTTCCTGGAGGGAGAAGCCCGCACTGCCGACAAACCACGAAGACACGTACCGGTGGCTTCCCGCAGAGGGTTCACTTGTTGGCTTGCGCTGACGGCAGAATCCATAGCCGTCGTCCCTTGTGAAATGGTACCAGTAACTTGTACTGCAGCCGCCGAGGAGGCCTTGACGCCTTCCTCAAGCGGCGCTTATCACGGCTGTCCTGGATGACGAAGCCGGGACGTAAGACTTCTTCGTCGGCTGCGCCATTGTGATGAGCGAGACAGAGAACAAGAGACAACACCCGATCCTGGGTCAGCTGTTCTTATTCTGTCTTCAACTTCCTCTACCTTCCCTTAGCTGCCCACGCGCCGAAGCACCAGCGTCTTTCTTGGTCATGACATTATCTACACCTTATGTGTTTAAGTGACCGTCAGGACTTTTGTCATATTCACTTCTCTGCTCTCAATAACAGGCTGTACTCTTACTGAAATTCGTGCAGGGATAGAATGCAGCTTCAAGTTTGGTGTCCTAGTGGCCGGTTTTCGGAGTCGCTCCAGTGCACACGACTACCTCTTTGCACAAGAGGGCGTGATAGACTTGCCCACCCTGCATGTTGTAGGTGAAACTGACAACATTATACCCAAAGGTGAGTGCAACTAATGTGCAGTGATCTAGAATCAGGTACTGGGCTCACTCGCTATCAAAGACTATGTGCAGTAGTGGCTTCACCAATTTTTATAACTCACAGGGTCTCTTACACATTTGCCTCAAAGGTTAAAGGACCCCTGATTGTAAAATTTTTGTTTGCTAATTTTAATTGTGAAGCAGCTCTTTCGTATGGAGACGCAGCACGCTGCCCCTCCCATATGAACGCGCTGCAGGTGTTGGCAGGTGCCAAGTAGGTCACGCCGCTGCTGCGCATTTATGTCACGCTCCCCTCACAGTGAGTGCTCGAGCCGCCGCGTGCGCCGCCTCGTTGCCGGCCAGCGGGGTTTGTGTGTGTGCGGGGGTCCATATGACGAAAGTGTCATTTTTTTCCCGAATTTTGTCTTCGTTAGTCATTAGGATTCGCAGCGCCTCTCGGGAGACACGACCGTTCGCATAGTTGCGTATCGCGGCTTGCGAGTCACTAATTACTACTTCGGCCTCAGTGGTCGCCACCGCGAGTGCTATGGCCACCTCCTCGGCCGTCTCGGTCAGTGGCGTTTGCACCGTAACGCTCGTCATGCATGTCCCTTTACCGTCGACCACCGCGGCCACGTAACCACACCTTCGCGCGTATCTGGCCGCGTCCACGAATACCGCTTCCTTGCAATTTCCGAATTCAACGCCGACGCCACCTCGGGCGAAGTTCCACACGGGGGGGAGTGGGAGTGGGGGGACCGCATGACTAGTTACCACGAAATAACGCAGCACTATAAGCTAGAAAGGCGAAAGTACCCTCCGCCACACAACAGGTTAAATAAAAAACAGGCAGTTGCGTGGCGACAACTGCAAACATATACTTATCCGAATCCAGTTCTCTTTAGTCTCTGTTACCCTGATCTGTATTTAACAGAAAAATGCAAGGTTTGCGATTAAAGGGCAACACTTTCACATATACTATGGGAATGCTCGAGTTTAGATGAAAGCAACGATGAAAACCACGAAGAGGCAGTTTCGGACCGCAGGACACGCTGGGAGGGGGCTCTGCTCAGCTCCTCATTCGAACAACAACTGTGGGCCGTCCAGCGAGCCGAGGAAGCCGCCCGAGCCCAAGGGCTCGTGGCCGACGCCTAGGCCCACCCCAAATCAACTTCGCTGGACTTCATAAATAAAGTTATTCTTCTTCTTCTTCCCCTCACAGTGCACTCTGACGTCACTCTCTTCCTCGCCTGCCGCGCGCTCGCCGTGACGCCTGCAGCTACCGCCTCGTCCATTCGCCTGCATCGCCTGCCGCACCGCCACTCGCTACACAGCTGACTCGTCGGTTCAAGCGCAATGAACCTTATACGCATCTAACGTACACGTTGAAGCATGTCTGTGCGTGTCACCCACAAAGCCTGCACCAGCCATAACTTCAAATGAATCTTTCAGCGCTCACTTCGGCATCCACATTCGCGCCACTTAACCTGTGACGCCACCCGTGAGCTAGTATATCAGATTTCCCTGCAAGGAGATCGTCCAAGTTTTTTTTATAGTAATTTATAGCTTTGCGCATGGTGATTACGAAAGAGAAGGGTAAATGCTCTAATGCATTATATAATAAATGTTAGCTTAGTTAGTTGAGAACATTTTTGCTTCAGTTCAAAACGTTCGCCAAAATATCATAAGGAACTAGCCCCCCACAGCAGGGCAGTGTCTGAGACTATGAGCGCTTAAACTTTGGCAACGCTGAACGGGCTGTTTTCAAATAGGGTCTCATTTTGAAATAGGCGGACCCACAAGAGGTGAAGAATGAAACGATGTGGGTGCTTGGAGCGTGTTGCCCCTGGAAAAAAAAACAGCATTCCTGGCGTAGGCAGCCAAAAACACCTTGAACTAGCCTGACAACAGACTGAGAGGGGTGACCAACAAGAATCTTCGCTGTTAGCCAGTCGATCTGTTGTGCGCTCCTTGCAAATGTTGTCTTTTTATATTTTGCGACATAGACTTGCCTTTAAGGCACAATATCTTGTGCGTGTATGTGTAGTAAATGTACACTGTTAGGGTGGTGTTGTGTACGAAATTAAGTAGTGTCTTGTGGAATGCTTTATCATGCATCCAACTGTCGTAACTGGTTGTGTCGCTGTAGTGGAGGCCAGCTTGCACGAAGTGACAGGAGTGTTTCGACTGCAACCCTTGGCATGTCCCTATTCATATAAGGTGGTACGCATCTGCTTGCATCACTGGAGTAGTACAAAACAGACATGTATTGATAACTAGTAAAAGTGACCAATTCCACGATATAACAGCCGGTGTAAGGGCCACCCGTGCCCCAAAGCCTCCTGAGCACAACTTTCTTGGCCCTGGTAAGGTGAGGGGGGAAAGAGCAGACACACTGTGGGATACGAATACATGTATTCTGCTGGAGAACATTTTTACAGGCACAAAGTGAGTTTAGGGGTTGAACCCTTTTTTATATGCACAATATATACTTATCGATGAGATCATATCTATGATATTATCTTGGCTGTCTAATTAGCTTCTTACCAGAGATAGCTATCGTTGGGTGCGAATTTGAATATCATCTTTCACTTTTCAGTGGATTCAGATTTAGTTTGAACTGTATATGTATGCAATGGCTGCTCCTGGCTTTATACTGGCTTCGTTGTACGGATAAAAAAAAGATCATATATATCAATCTTAGGAATGATGTTAGTAAAGGTCGGGGTGTCTTTATGAGCTACTAAGACTTATAGATACTGTGTGATAAGGTTCACACACTCTCAATATTTCTATCTTGTTAAGATGTTGTCACTACGAAAAGAATTAGGTCTGTCGATCCTTAATACTCGTCACTGTGTATCACGGAATCATGTACCCATATTATCCATGTCATGTTAAATAATGCTTATTCACATGTTACTTCTAATCAATGCATAATGAACATATATATGCCCAACCCTTTAATAAAGCCTACGTTGGGCTTTTAAGGTAATAGAATTAAATGTACTGTATTTACTCAAAAATAGGTCGGGCACGAATGTAGGTTGATCTCTACTAATAGTGTTATACGAGAACAAGAAATTGAATATAGGTTGGCCCATGTTTTTTTTTTTTTTTTAATTTTGAAACAGAAAAGTTGAAACATATCATACCTTTGCTTACATACTTTAGCACCCTAATCGCTGCCGGGGCCGTCATCTTGTCAGATGTACAAAATGTTGTCGTCATCCTATTCTTCGCAAACATCAGTGGCTTCCCAAACGACGTCGTCCTTAGTGCCATTGCTGCCGATTGCTTGGCTGTGAAAAGCATGACGCCATCTATTGCACACAAACATGGCGGACTGGCTGCATTTTGCAGGTTCTTTGAATAGGCGGTACGCGGCTATTGCATAAATAACCTTTTTTTTCTCATTTACTTTGGTAGTCAGAAAAGAGGGGGGGGCTTTATTCTATATTTTGTGGTATACAACGTGCGTATGCAGCAGGAACTGCTTGAAGAACAGCGGGCGTGGCAGTTGCCATAGGGAACTGAAACTCAAATTTGCAGAGCGACGACAATGCCGCATCTGACCCTGGCGGCAAGCTTCGGAATAGCTGAGGAGATATGTGGAAGAGGTGGCAGGCGTGTCAGTGTCTTTCCCTTAAACGAAAGCGCATGCGACACGCGTGCAGCGCATTCTGCAGCAAGAGGGTGTTGTCTGCAGTCGATGCGAGGAACTTAGGCGCCATGCCGTCAGCTTGGCACGCTAAGACGAGACGCTTGCTGTGGGAAGTTGCCTTTCCGCGATGGAAGAAGCGGCCCCACGGAATTGTCAGCGAGGTCCGAAGTATTGTTGCGTTGTGGGCTGCCACAACAATGCAGACAACACCAAGGGACGCTCTTCACGTCTAAAGCTGTATCCGATTCCCAGCAAGTCACAGCGTGTTAACGCAGCTGCGTTTGCGAAACGTAGAGCAAACATAACATGAGATCCGAAGAAAAAAACAAAAAAAAACTAGCTAATAATTTCAGTTTGACTCGCTGTGGTTGAACTTCAGCTTGCTGGTTCGCGACGACGTCAGTGGGTGATGTGCCCGCGGCACGGAGGACATGACTTTAAAACTTCTCAGACATTTAATGCCATCACCGTATACTCTAGTTTTTATTTTTTTAGCACGCCGCAAACGTCTGTACACGACAGTACACGACTGCTACTGCTTGATACCACATCAAAACAACAATTATATGGTTTCCATAAACGTCAGCACAGCACATCGACAGAGTACGCGGCTTCATGTTCGCAGAATAAGATTTACCTCGAGGCATACGTTGTACATTGTACACGGTAATATCATGGAGGACCTGAGAAATGCATTTCGCAGTGACTCGGACGTCCTCGTATTTTGTCGTCTGCTTCACATCATAAACTTGGCTAATGAGCTTTATTCCTGTTGTTCAATTCACTCTTCGGAAGTGCTTTTCTAGCTCAGAAATCTTTATGAAGCAGCGCTGCAGGTGGTACATCGTGAGGTGACTCAAACCCAGCGCGCGCGCTCTGCACCAGCACGCAAGCGTGCGGCAGCGCATCGGCGGGAAGGAAAAAGGTGCCTATACAACCCCTATTTCTACTTTTCTACCAAAGATGGCACTGCCTGTCCAGAGTCGCAACGCCACCCTGCATTGCTTTGGCTTCCTATAAGCTCGGCGCTTTTGTTTGGTTTGATCATGAATATAAGTCGACATTTTTTGGTCTCGAATATTGGTCGATAGCGGGTTATCAACTACATTTGTGGAAAAAAAGGTGAACCTATATTCGAATAAATACGGTAGGTACATAGCCATCTTACTGCCGTTTGTATGTGCAGTGCAGTTTAGCAGCCTCAATTTGCTACCATCCTGTTGCTTTAGTAACATGCTTTCATAGATTTACTTATCTATCTTATCTACTTTCATGAACTTTGATGTGCATCAACTTTGATTGCAGCACAAGCAACAGAAATACTTCCATTCTTCGTGTCCCCAAGTGTCCTCTACCACCCGGGTGGCCACTTCCTACCGACAGGTAGCGAATGCAAGGTGGAATACATTGCCTTCTTCAAGAGAATAGCTTCTCCTCATAATGGTGCTACAATATAAAACTGCTAGTCTTGCTAGTGTCTACACTGTGTCACTTTCTTTCAGTTGCTTTGAGTGACTCACTCAAGCTGCTTGAGTATTCTTCATTGTAATTGTCATACATGAAAACTGCAGCATCAATCATTGATATCTGATATCTGTAGTGTCTTTCTTTCTTTTTGTTTAAAGTAAACCTTGTTTTTTTTTCTGTTTCACCAACCTCGGATTGTCATGCCAAATAAATATGCATGTTTTCATTCCACCAAAGCTATCACGCACAAAGGCAAAAATAAAAAATAAAAATGGTCCAGAAGAGAAAAAGGCAACCATTTACTGGGGACTACACAGTGCTTTTTGGAGCACATATTGGTCCATCTATCTGACCATCACAGTAGCATACTAAAAGAAGTGCATTGCTGTTCACTTGCATAACGAGGTAGGCTAGAAACATTTAAAAAAAAAAGAGTAGAGCTCGCACAAATCTTCAAAAGGCTGGGTCACAGCAGAGTTGATGGGCCAGCAGCAGAAGAGGGCAAAGATGAAGCTAACTAAGAGAGCACGAGCTGGCTCATGAAGATGATTGTTTTTCTGTGCCACACAGCAAACTATACTTCGGTATCGCACCTTCCATCGTTTTCATCATTTTCAATTTCACTGTTGCTGTTTTCCTATTCTCCTTTTCCTCCTCCTATCCCTTGCATCCCTTCTTCTCTCCTCCACTTTCCTTTCCCACCAGCTGGCTGTGCGGTACTGTACAAGGCCATGCTCTGCTCTGCCAGCAAGCCTGGACAGATAGAGTGATGGATTCACTCTGTAAACTGCCAATCACAAAAATGGGCAATCCAGCAGATTGAGGAGGCGCTGGCTAGGCAGAAGAGAATGAGAAACAACGGCCCGTCAAACCGGGCCAAAGGGACCCAAGTATCTCATGCTAGGCCAGACGTAACTCTCAAGATCTAGGCCCAGTGTTTTTAAGACTCTATTTGACTAAAGCACTAAAAGTCCGAGCCCTGCGCGGCCGGAAACTACCTGCATGCAGGATCCTGCGAATAAAGTCTTTTCTCTCTCTCTCTAGATAGCATGGTAACTGCGCAGGGTCGCCCAAGCCAAGGTGTTCTTAAATGCATGAAAGGAATGCTTATAACACCAGGGCTTAAACATTTTAAATGCAAATGCATTTCTTAGTCGGGCTATGTCAGGCGTCAGTCAGGATCTGTCCACCGCCCTCTCCCATAGCAACAGCTGCGGGCGCGCGCTTAGCCCTTAGCAATCGGAGCATGTGGTGCTAGAGAGGATAGGCGCAGTGCTTTGCCGCTCTTTCTCTCGCCGTTCACTCTCTCTCCTCCCTACTTCCCACTTGTCCGTCCGCTCGCGCCTCACTTTCGGCTGTTCGCTTCATGGGCGCCTCTGAAGAACACCCGAAACGCCATTGCCGAACCGATAACGCTGTTTGTTTCATTCACTTGATAGTATTTTTTAACCATGCACGCTAGCTACTAGAGCTGGAAACGCATGCTGCGTTTTTTGTGCCAGAAAAACGCCACGTGCCGCGAACAGCGCTATTGGTTGCAGGGTGTAAGAAAAAAAAAGGAAACATGGTTCCTCTAACGCTGGATTCTCACGTGCGAAACGTTGTTATGGACGCTACGCAATGATTTAGAACTTCCTCACAATTCCATTTGGGGAATGCAACAACTTTATTGTTAAATCCAACTAGTTGCTGGTTTGGGTAGACTACTCAGATGGGGGATGTAAGGCCTTGTCTCCCAATAGCCTCCTTGGCCTGCTGGATAGCCCAGGTTTGGTCTGCTAGTACGGAGCTGAGCAGCATTGTATGGGGGGGGAGGGGGGCATTATTTTTTTTTTTAGATTGTGCCTGGCACTTTACCAGTAAATACATGGTTGAGAGTCAAAGGATTATTTGTTCAATGCAGCCCAGATTGTTTTCTATGAAAAAAAAAACAGCCATAATTTATCACGTTTTTATTGCCATCTGGGATATATGACAGAAAACAAACTATAAAACGGGAGTTACCATCCAATCCACGCGGAATCCGGTTTCTCTCCGTTGAAAATAAAGGTGGCGTACCTTACGACTTTAAATGCTTCTGGGCCTGCATAGTATATTGCAAAGCCTTTCACAACGCAGATCTGGAAGTGAGACCTATGCCCTGTTACTTTTGCAAATCTCTGTCTCGTTTTGTCGAAATGCACAAAGTGCAGACGGATGTACCGAAGTGGGGTTTCCAGAGTGCAATCAATTCTTATGTGGAAAGCAATAACGAAAAAAAAACAAAGAAAAAACTTGGATAGCCAAGTGATTATTATACTGGCATCGTTGTTATACGAGAGTTGTGATCGGTGCATGTCGCTAATTGCCGCAGTACCCACTACTCATTGCACAATTCACTTGTTTTGACACAGGGTGCGATTCTAGGATACTGGCACGCAAAATATACGTGTGAAGGAGACTCCTTCCACAACGCGACATTCATATAGTGTGGTTTTTTCCAAGGCAGTTTCAAGCAATGATGTGGCTCTGTGGTAGAACTTTTGCTTGCCGTACAGACGGCCTAGGTTCAATTTTCACGCCTAACCGAGAAACTTTACTGTATATTTTATTCGCATCTTTCTCGATTTTTCGGTAATGGTCAAGATGATGATTTTTCACTCGCCACCACCGACGCTGGGATTTCTGCAAAACAAACTCTTTAACGCTCTTGCGTTAAAACAAACGTTAAAGTAGGAGACATTTTATAATGGCTTTGTTGAAATATTTTGAGGTGGTAGAGTAAGATACCCACTCAAAAACCAAGATGGAAGATCGCACATTTGAGTAGAAATTCAACCAAGCGGATATCTAACGCCGAATCGTCCGCTTCCCTGGCAAGGTGCCAGCTGTGGCGTCTCTTTCTGGTGCGGGGGGATAAATGAGGCCGCGGCTAAGGTGTGCCATGGCACTGGGGTGTAAAAAAAAAGAGGGACATAGCATAGTGAGTCAAATGGCCACAGGCTTTCACCGAACACATTTTGGAATTAAAAAGTGTCCCCAATTTTTCTGGGGATCGGTGGTCAGTTTTCTGTAGTCGCAGTATTCGCGTAACGTTGAGTCGTTTCAGACACTGAGGAACGCTGAAGGATGAAATACGCCGTGCCAATATTATAGAGTTTCCTACAATTTTCATAAGAAATCTTATGGCCGATTCCGCCTGACGACAATGTTCTAAAAGAGGCCGGAACTATTTAGTCTGCCAGAACTACGCCCACGTGGGACAAATATCACAGGGGATTGATTCCGTGCGGACTGCTTGTTTTTAGATGCGAAGTGTGTTAGGGTCAAGCTCAATCTGTTGTGCGTCGTTACCATTCTTACTGTGTATGCGCGTGCCTTCCCCTCTCCTCAGACGACCAAAATGGCAGCCTCTTGTGTCGCGAGTCCACGCTGCTCGGAAAATGCAGTGGTGGTTCGGCAAACACGCAATTACCGACGGAACTTCAGTACACACAGTGATCTGTGCCTCCTCCGAGAAGTCGTCGCAGCCAATCCCTTTGAGAATCCGCACATGTGGTGTGAACTTCCACGAAACGATCTAGATCTGACTCTTCGGACTATAAAGGAACGTTTCGAGATGCTTCTTTGGTACTTCCGTCAAAGGGACATAGCGAATCCTCGATAAAAAGTGATTTTATGTAACAATAGTAACAATCCAGTTTTTAACAGCCACCACTCTCTTTAGTTTGATTTGCCACAAGGCAACGCGGCAAACGTGCTGCCTCGGGGCTGGGCATTTAAAGGCGTTTTGGCTGCCTTGAAGGATTCGATTGGAGTCCAGCTTAGAGTGAAAGCAACAAAAACATAAAAAATGATCATGCGTCAAACAGTAAATGATTCCACACTCTTTTAAAGCAGAATTTTCTGTCTTGTTGCAAGATAAGAACAATTTTTATTTTTCTTTACAACAACTTTCATGCACCGGTGGCGTCACGATTGCGTTGCCCGAACGACGCTTTGCTAAAACCAAAAACGTGCGTTGCGCTCCGGTAATGTTGAGCGTTTGAGCGGAACGGGGAACGGAGGGCAAAATTGGTCAGCTAAAAGTGCCTATTACCTCATTCCTGCAACAGATACTCTACTTTGAGCAAAACTACTTTAGGTACCATCTGCCGACCTTGGACTATCTAAATGTACCGAATGTGCTTTCGCTCGGGGCTTTGTTCCTTGACCAGAGTGACGGGAAGGTTACCGATGCCTTGGAAGAGGTTATTTAAGGTTCAAAGAGATTTATATCAAAGAGTCAATCTATACTGCAGTTTCCAAAATTGCTTTATATTTTACTTCTTGTTTATTTATTCCCTAAGTTACCCTCCTCAGCGTTACTATGTCTTTCTTGTTCATCTTTTTTTTGATAATTGCAATTTTGTTACATTGTTAGTTATGTAGTGAAGAGGAATGCCCACTACTGCAGCGACATCGACACGTTGGCGCGAGGCACGAGCTAAGACTGCCTGGTTGCTGCTGCGACGCTGCCCGTATACTCGGCCTGCTCTTGCCGCTTCTGTACCGACGCCGCTACCGCTGTTGACCTACCGAGAACAGTACCGAGAAGTGTGAAGGGCAAATACCATGGGAGGTAGGAAGACTGCAGTCGACGACAGAATACGCCCATGATGTCACTTACGATGTATGATAGGCTCAGGGGAATGAACTTAGACGAATGTGGCTTCAGAAATCTGGGTAGTGATCACAAATGTATCAAGCTAAGTTTTGAAAGAGCAATGAAAGTGGAAAATAGCAGTAGACAAGACGAGCAACTACCGAAAAAAATTTCTCCACAAAGGCAAATAGAAATAGCTACTAAACAAATTGAGAAATTATTCACTGAGGATAATAAAACAGTGTGGACATACACGAATCTAATTAGACTGTTTGAGCTAGAGCTTGCTAAGGCACGTGACAAGTCACCCCGGAAAAGAAGACACAAACCCAAAAGTTGGTGGGATGAGGAAGTTAAAAGAGCCTTAGCAAAACGTCGGGAAGCCTCTAGGGAACACAGACATGCTAAGAAGCGGGGTGAACCCACAGATGATGTTGAAAGAAAATAAGAAATCTTTCTAAGCTGTAGGAGGGATGCATCCCTTCTGGTCAATGAAAAGATTAGAAGAAAGGGAGTTCAGTGGCTGGCAGAAGTACATAAAAAAGATAGAAAGGCAGCTGCGAAATTTCGGAACCATCTATAAACTCCCTAAGAAATGAGACAAGCCTAGAGCATAGATTTATAACTACAGCTCAAGGTGCTAGGCTAGAAGGGGACGAAGCTATTGAATATATACGAACAAGGGTGACAGAAAAATTTCAACAAAGAAGTGCTTTATGCACCATAATAGACAAGCATGAATCAAGTGGCGCAATTGCTCCATTTTCACAACGAGAGTGGGAAAGGGCTGAGAAAAGGGTTCCTGTTAGTACATCAACAGGCCCAGATGGCATTCCAATTATGCTGATAAAGACATTAGGTCCGAAGTCTAAGCAGACTTTGAGAGAGGCAGTGAACAAAATATTAATCGATGGAGAAGTTCCTGATGGATGGAAACTTAGCAGGATGAACATGATCTATAAAAGAAAGGGGGCAAAGCTGACATAAACAACTACCGTCCTATAACAGTGACATCAGTGGTCTACTGGCTGGCGATGCAGATTATAAAAGAAAAACTGCAGGCATGGATAGAGGATGAGGGGGTGCTGGGGGAACTGCAGAATGTGTTTCGGAAATACAGGAGGTTGGAAGACAATCTGTTCTCACTGACGCAGTGCATCGAAATAGCATAAAAGGAACACAGGCCCCTGTGGCTAGCATTTTTGGATATCATGGGAGCGTACGATAGCGTGGTTCAAGAGGAATTGTAGGGAATACTGGACACACTAGGCGTGGAAGATGTAGTCACTAATCTTTTAAAGGATATCTATAAAGGTAACAATTTAGTTATAAAGTGGGGAAAACGGGTATCCAAGCCTGCAGAGGTAAAACGGGGGCTTAGGAAGGGGTGTCCCCTGTAACTCTTATTATTCATGATGTAACTACAAGGATTAGAGGCCAAATTAGAGGGAAGTGGACTGGCCTTCAACCTCTCTTTCGTCAAACAAGGAAAACTCATTGAACAGGCACTACCAGCATTAATTTACACAGATGATATAGTGCTAATGGCCGACAACAAGGAAGATTTGCGGAGATTGATGGACATCTGCGGTAACGAGGGAGATAGATTAGATTTCAGATTCGGTAAGGAAAAATCAGCAGTCATGATTTTTAATGATAATGAAGGTAGTGAGCTTAGAATACAGGAGGTCACGCTAGAGATAACAGATGAATACAAATATCTGGGCGTATGGATAAACGATAAAGCCGAGTACCTAAGGGAGTACCGGCTGGAGGAACTGGCGGATGTTGGGCCATCATCCCGGAGAAACACTCGTTACGCTTCTTCCTACTTTTTGCTGCAGTGTGCCCCGCGGAGTTAGTTTTTTTTTCTCGGTTTTGCTGGCCGTTGCATTCCTCGTCCCGGAGGAACTTTCTGTGGCTCACTTTCTATCAAAAAGAGGGTTGTTTTCCTGCTGGGCTGGGCGGGTGATGCATGTGGAGCGTTTTATTCTTGTCGGCAGCTGACAACTTGTTTATTTCTTTGGGGGCGTTGCCTGTCGCCCTAACGATGGTGTAGTTTCGCGGACCAGTGCTGAGTGACTGGTGCGAGGGGCCATCTGCAAATCCGCACTGTCATTCTTTCTAGCACAAGGCCAGGCACGGGGCACGGGATAGGGGTGGGGCGGGGCTGTCGTATTCGCAAATTTCCAAGAGGCACGGTCATCGTGTCTTGGAGTTTTCCACCATCTCGTTCTCAAAGCTGGTGTATAAGAGAAACATTCTCTCAGATCATGAATGCCCCACTGAGAACGCAAACAGAGAAGAATGTCAAACAAAAAAGTCAGCCGTGGTAACTCCATGTAGCGTTGTGGTCGTTAGCAGAGTTAACCGGCAATGTCGTGGTTTTTCTCCGCACTGTTCGTAAAACTGTTGGTCAGGACTGGCTTGCCACTGCAGACTGTGGCGGTTGCCGTTGAGTCTCCGAAACAACTTGTGACGAATGTTTGGTGTGGACGTAAATGGTGGGCGGTGCTGCTGTGCATTTCTAGACCACAGCGTTGGACCACCAAGCTGTGGTGTGTGCATGAGCGTGCCGCCCTGTTGCATAGTGGAGGCGTGTGTAAGGACTTGGTGAGAGGTTGGACTTGTTGGTGGAGGCATACGTAGGTTGTGCTGGATGTGTAGGCTTTCTCTCTTCCCAGTTTTTGTTCAGCCACTTCAGCGTTACGGGCTTTTTTTTTTTTTTTGCAGTGAGTTTACGCGCCATATACTGGCACTTGAATATCTCCGTACTCTTTCTTGCCTTTTTCTCAATTGCTTGATAAACAAATGAATCGATGTTCATTTCACAGCTCGTTTAGGGCACTGTGGCAGCATCGTCAGCGGGCATCTTTTAAGAGATGTACGCAAGCTTTTGGTTTTATCATGCTGTCTACCTGGTGGCAGTATTGACATTAAAGGGACATTAAAGTCAAATAAAATTTACGTCAGAGTGAAAGCTCAATGTATGCCGACGTCTACAATGTTATCAACAGCAGTGCCCTACTTGCCAAAAAATTAAGGTAAACGTACAAAAACAAATGTGCCACAGTAGGAGGTTCGCAAAATGGTCCCAATGACGTCAGACAAACTGCCTACAATTAATGACTAGTTATTGATTTAGCTGCACTAATTAAAAGAACCTTTCATTCATGAAGGAACGTAATGAAGTTCTGCTTGTTCATTTCTGTTAGATTCCTTGAAAAAATTACTGCCAGCTGTACTGTGGGGAATGGCACGAGCGGTTCAGAAATTCAATTTTCGTGTGGTTTTATACTGGGCAGGACGTGCCACTTAGCGGGGTTCAGTTGAACAAACCATGCCTGCCTGCGGTTTTGAAGGTCATGGCCAAAAACTGTTCAATGGCTGTCGTTGCTGCTGTGGCTCCCACTACTTTCCCTCTGCTACTATTGTAGTTTTGGCGCCTACGCATGAAAGCCGCACTATGTTGTGCACGGCAGCAGTGATGTTAAGAGGTTCCGGCGGGTAATTTGAAGTGTGCTAATCCGATGCGACCACTAAAACACGACTTTATTTCAAAATAAGCCCTTTTTTGGCACAAATGGAACACTACGAGGTTTCTGTACCACGATTTCAACAATCATCGTTGACTTGATAGTTGCCTTTAGTGTCCCTTTAAACATCTTGATGTATGGGCAGTTACAGGCAGTTGCACACCGGTATTTCCCTTGAGGATAGTCTTGGCGCTTTTCTTTACTTTTCAAGGCTACCTTTTTTCCAAGCTGTAAAGGGGACTCTGTCAGTGAGTGGAGTTTGTTTTCCATAAATTTTTTTTTTCTACATCGCATGCCTGAGGCATTTATACATACGTAGTGGAGCGTCGATTTTATGCCGCCGCTGCCATTTTGATCGCACAGAGGACCTCGTTGCAACAGGCGACGTAGAGTCAGATGGGCACGCTTTGTACGTTGCCGCACATTGTTTGTGGACCCAGAAAAGAGGTCGCACAAACAAAAGAAAAAACGTAAAGCAAAAAAAAGCATGTATTGTGCGCAGACCACTGAGACTCTCAGAAAAAATCGACGAGGGGAAATACATTTTTTCTTTTCTCCTCTGTAGAAGCAACTTGTAGGTGAGAGAATGTGAGCGCGTGAATGAGTGGCGCGCTAGTGTTCGAGTGGTGTCGATAATGAGTGTGTGTGTGTATGTGTGTGCGTGAGTGCTTGATGTGCGTGTGGGTGGGTTTTCATGCACGAGTCTTGTGTGAATGCAACCTGAAGTGGTTTTTGGGGAATAGATTGTGCATGTGTATATAATATATGTATATGTAGGCGTACAAGGATTACAGAAGGTGTGAGGATTAAAAAAAAGACAAAACAAAGATGTTTAGAGAGAGTTCTACACTGGTTGCATTTTTTAGGCTTTTTTTCTCGTATTTTTTTTCTTCCTGCCCCTATGTCCACGACGCACTAGCGCTCCTGATTTGCCTATTCGCATGCAGCGCTTAGTTCCTCGTCTCTGGCTGCATGTCGCATCGGCAGTGTCCATATCGCAGTGGCGGAACAACACTTTGTTGCGCAAGCTTCGTTTCCCGCGCTCTCGGTGATCGTTCATGCTGTCTGTTGCTTTCAATTTCTGGGGGCTGACGCAATGAGCTACTTTGCAGCGGACTACCGGACGGAGGCATTGGCATAGTTGAGCTAGAGCAGGCGGCGATTTGACTTCGTTGACAACGCCTGGTCTCATTCAGCTCCACTGCATTTCTCGACGCCCCCTTCTAGTGTGTCGCCTGTTGCCACCGTGTGAAGCAGCCGCGCTGAGTCATATTTTCTTGTCGCAGCGTTAGTGGGGGGGCGAGAGGGGCAGTGCTGCGACTTACCTGGTTAGTTCGCAAGAGGGGGTAAGGGCAGGCGTTCCTTTAATCGAGGCCGGGGAGTAGGGTGAAAACAGCGTGAAGCACTACATGCTTTGTATATATATGCATATGTACACACACCACACATTTATGTAAACCGGCAGGTGAGTTTAACGAGGTGAGAGAAGCTGTGTGCAAGGTGCCCGTGGTTTTTTTTTTTTTCCTTCTCTCCGGTTTTGCCTTCCGTAGCGGCTGAAGCTTTGTCGTGCGGGGGCAAAGCTGAACGACAACTACAGAGGGGTCCTGTTGGTTTAATTTATAATACACGCGGCGCTCTCCTCATTTCTCTCCTTCGCCTGTGTGTCACCTTGTGCATGTGTACTCTCTCCCTCCCCCGAAAAAAAAAAAATCGTATGAAACAAAGTGTTTCTGTTTAACAGGTGTCCGTGTCGCTCACTCGCCGTTGGCTGCGATTGGATGAAGAATCCTGGTAGCCATGGAGTTTCTGGCAATATTTACTACACTCGGAGACAACGTTTTGTGGCAGCAATGTTGACGAAAATAGTGCTAAAATTTACTGATAGTTTTCTCATTGGCCTACCTAAATAAATGCTGCTTTATTTATTTTAACAGAAGCAGTTGCGGGAGGTCCTAGATAAAGTACAGTTATTGTTCACTTTGTGAAAATGCCTTGCTTTTCTTTCCATTTCTTAGACAGCACCACCTTAGTAAACATGGTGTCCTTAACGTAGTGGGGCATTGTGCACTGTTTCTTTCTCCAAGAAAAGTGTACTCATAATATTACTGATGTATACGAAAATGTATACTGAACAATCGGAATGTTTTTTACATTTGTATTTGTCAAATATACAGCTTTATAAACATATTAACGTTGAGGGGCGAGCAAGACCTAAATTGGCCACATGCTGTTGTACTTTTTACAGAGCTTCACGGATGTGTGGAGGCCCCGCCTTCTTGCCTTTGCTCCACTGCCGGATGAGTTGTTGCTGAGTATTGAAGGAAATCTAGTGCTGTGATCATTCAGCCGTGATGAGAATGATGGGATTTGTGTAGGTTTCATGTGGTGGCCTGGAACGCTCTTGTGGCTTTGTTTATTCTTGTTTGGACTTTTGTTTGAGGTGACAGTCTTTTTTGGGATATTTTAACGTAGAAATATTAGTGCGACTGCCTGTGTCTGTTTTATTGTCTGTCACAAGATTCAACGGGGGAGTTTCGACTCCCTCCCACGCCTAGCCGTGCGTGGCTTTGCCGTGTCCGAGGAAAAGGGGATCCTGGGGGTTGAGCCGACTCTGGGTGATTGGACCGTTAAGGCCCCCCGGCAGAGGCAACACACCCCTTTGGCCCCGGCTTCACGTAGACGGCACCCCTGAGCTGACCCACCCAGGGGAATCGGCAGTCGCCTTTTCCTATCTCTCTCTCCCTACATCTTCGTCTTTGTCTCTTACTATTTATCTGTCCTGTCTTCTACTCTCTTCCGTTTACTTCCAAACTTCCTGGCGGCTAGGGTTAACCCTGTGCAAATAGCCTACCTTGGTCTAGGCGCATTGGGTTATAGTGGCGTTGTACGGCTGGCGTCTGCAGGTTTCAGCATTTGTAAACTTGTAGTGTCCCCTCGTTGGGCTCCGTGGTGGGTGGCCGCCAACGCTGCTGAACAACAATAAGGAAGACATGCATGGAGCATTCCCACTACTGTCTGATCGTACCGGCTTAAAGCCGGTACGCACCGATGATCTCACCAGAGAAGGATTGGCCACTCTGGTGCAGTATCTGGCCACCCCCTCCCGTAGGCATTCGTCAATTAACTCACGGCCCTCAGTCCCCACCAGCTGCGGAGCAACTGACCACGGCGGCGGTCAGATCTGCAAAGCAGCAGAGGGTGCTAGGAATCTCTGGATACGGACAGGCCACCATTGGAACTTGAACTTAGCAACGTTTAACGTTAGAAGGTTATCTAGTGAGGGAAGTCTAGCTGTATTATTCGAGGAGCTAGAAGGCATTAAATGGGATATAATAGGGCTGAGTGAGGTTAGGAGGACAGATGAGGCCTATACTGTGCTACAGAATGGGCACGTCATTTGCTATCGGGGCTTGGCAGACAGAAGAGAACTGGGAGTAGGGTTCCTAATTCACAGAAACATAGCTGGCAACATAGAGGATTACTATAGCATTAATGAAAGGGTGGTAGGCATTGTAATTAAACTGAATAAAAGATACAAAATGAAGGTAGTACAGGCTTACGCGCCTACATCCAGCCATGATGACGCTTCAGTTGAAAGCTTCTATGAAGACGTGGAATCGGTAATGAGTAAGGTGAAAACACAGTATACTATAGTAAAGGGCGACTTTAATGCAAAGGTAGGGAAGAAGCAGGCTGGAGACCAGGCAGTAGGAGATTATGGCATCGGCACTAGAAACGCCAGAGGAGAGCTACTAGTAGAATTCGCAGAACGCAATAATCTGCGTATCTTGAATACCTTCTACCGAAAACGAGAAAACCGCAAGTGGACATGGAGGAGCCCTAATGGCGTAAATAAGAACGAAATAGACTTTATAATGACTGCACACCCAGGAGTCGTGCAGGAAGTGGAAGTGGTTGGCAAGGTAAGATGCAGTGACCATAGAATGGTACGGGCTCGAATCCGCCTAGACTTGAAGAAAGAACGACAGAAACTGATACGCAAGAAGCCAATCAATGAGCTAGCACTGAGAGGGAAAGTACAGGAATTCAGAGTGTCACTGCAGAACAGGTATTCTGCTCTTAGCGAGGAAACCAACCTTAGCGTAGATACAATGAATGATAATCTGACGAGTATCATCACGGAGTGTGCAGTGGAAGTTGGAGGCAGGGTAGCTAGACAGGACACCGGCAAGCTTTCCCAGAAAACGAAGAACCTAATTAAGAAGCGTCAAATCATGAAAGTGTCAAGTACAACAGACAAAATAGAACTGGCAGAGCTTTCGAAGTTGATTAATAGACGTAAAGTATGCGATGTAAGAAGGTATAACATGGAGAGAATTGAGCACGCTCTGAAAAACGGAGGAAGCGTCAAAGCAGTGAAGAGGAAACTTGGGATAGGCAAAAGGCGGATGTATGCACTAAGGGACAAAGAAGGCAAAATAACTACCGTTTAGGATAGGATAGTTAAAATAGCGGAGGAGTTTTACAGAGATCTGTACAGTAGCCGAGACAACCACGACCTTAATACTATAAGAACTAGCAGTAACCCAGACGACACCCCACCGGTAATGATAGAAGAAGTCAGAAAAGCTTTAGAGAGCATGCACAGAGGCAAAGCTGCTGGTGAGGATCGGGTAACATCAGATCTGCTGAAAGATGGAGGACAGATTGTGTTAGAAAAACTAGCCACTCTATTTACGAGGTGTCTCCTGACGGGAAAAGTACCAGAGTCTTGGAAGAACGCTAACATCATCTTAATACATAAGAAAGGAGATGACAAGGACTTGAAGAATTACAGGCCGATCAGCTTGCTCTCTGTAGTATACAAGCTATTTACAAAGGTAATTGCTAGGAGAGTAAATAAAACATTAGAATTCAATCAATCAAAGGAACAAGCAGGATTTAGAACAGGCTACTCAACAATTGACCACATTCATACTATCAGGTAATAGAGAAATGCTCAGAGTATAACCAACCACTATACATAGCCTTCATAGATTACGAGAAGGCGTTTGATTCAGTAGAAATATCAGCCGTCATGCAGACACTGCGGAATCAGGGCGTAGATGAAATATATATAAACATTCTGGAAGAAATCTACAGGGGATCAACTGCTACCATAGTGCTTCATAAAGAAAGCAACAGAATACCAATAAAGAAGGGTGTAAGGCAGGGGGACACAATCTCCCCAATGCTATTCACTGCGTGTTTACAGGACGTTTTCAGAACCCTAGAATGGGAACAGTTAGGGATAAGAGTTAATGGAGAGTACCTCAGTAACCTGCGCTTCGCCGATGACATTGCATTGCTGAGTAACTCGGGGGATGAATTGCAACTCATGATTACGGAGTTAGACAAGGAGAGCAGAAAGGTGGGTCTTAAAATTAATCTGCAGAAAACGAAAGTAATGTACAACAACCTCGGAAAGGAGCAGCGCTTTGTGATAGGTAATAGTGCACTTGAAGTTGTAAAAGACTATGTCTACTTAGGGCAGGTAATAACCGCAGAGCCTAACCACGAAATTGAAGTAACTAGAAGAATAAGAATGGGGTGGAGCACATTCGGCAGGCACTCTCAAATTATGACAAATAGATTGCCACTGTCCCTCAAGAGGAAGGTACATAACAGCTGTATCTTGCCGGTACTTAGCTACGGAGCAGAAACCTGGAGACTCACAAAGAGGGTTCAACTTGAATTGAGGACGACGCAGCGAGCAATGGAAAGAAAAATGGTAGGTGTAACCTTAAGAGACAAGAAGAGAGCAGAGTGGATTAGGGGACAAATGGGAGTTAAGGATATCATAGCTGCAATAAAGAAGAGGAAATTGACATGGGCCGGGCATGTAGCACGTAGACAGGATAACCGCTGGTCATTAAGGGTCACCAACTGGATTCCCAGAGAAGGGAAGCGTGGTAGGGGGAGACAGAAGGTTAGGTGGGCAGATGAGATTAAGAAGTTTGCGGGTATAAATAGGCAACAGCAAGCACAGGACCGGTTTAACTGGCGGAACATGGGAGAGGCCTTTGTCCTGCAGTGGACGTAGACAGGCTGATGATGATGATGATGACCTAAGGGAACACGAAACATACGTGACGACTAAAGGTAACAGGAATGCAGTGGTAATGAAAAACAGGGCACTGTTTAATTACAATAGGTATGATGTTGTGAGAGGAATATGAAAAGGGGTCATGGTTCCTGGTCTGACGTTCTGCAATGCGGTCTTGTGCATGCGATCAGAAGTTCAAGCAAGATTAGAAATTAAGCAACGTGGAATAGGTAGGCTTGCCTTAGGAGCTCACGGGAATACACCAAATCAGGGAGTACAAGGTGATATGGGATGGACATTATTTGAGGGCAGGGAAGCTAGCACCAAGATAAAATTTGCAAAGCGATTGAGAGAAATTGGGTAGGAGCGTTGGGCTAGGAAGGTTTTCAGTTACTTGTACATGAAGAACGTCGATACAAAATGGAGGAAGCGAACCAGTAAATTGACTGGTAAACACTTAAAAAACAGCAGGTGGCCAAACCAAAAGGAACTATCGGTTAAGAAGAAAGTGAAGGAAACGGAGACTGACATGTGGAGAATTGGCAAGATTAAGAAATCCGCACTAGAGATCTATCGAACTTTTAAGCAGGAAATTGCCAAGGAAAGGATCTATGATAATACTCGGGATAGTTCCCTACTCTTTGAGGCCAGGACGGGAGTATTGCGAACCAAGACATATCAGGCCAAATACGAAGGGGTAGACACGGTATGCATTGCATGTGGAGAGGAGGAGGAAACTGCCGAACACTTGATAATGTTCTGTAAAGGGCTTCACCCTATAGTTCAGGATGCTGGCGCAGAGTTTTTCAAAGCTCTGGGGTTTAGGGACAGGAAGGGCAAAATAGACTTTAAACGAGTAGAAATAACTAGAAGAAGGTTATCCGATTGGTTGCTAAAGTCAAGGCACGAGTGAAAATTAATCCCTGCAAAGTACCAGCCCTCAACTTCACTATTTAAAGGGGAAAAAAGAAGATAAACCTAGTGATTAGTTCACTAAGCATTACGGCTAGGTGGCGTTAATCGCCGCCCAATCTAAAGAGTACAGCTACATCCATCTATTTATTCATCCATCCATGCCGCGACGCCTCCCGTGCCACCCGCTTCTCATAGCCCGCTGAGTTTCAAAAGCATCGGCAAGTGAACTGCTGCCCATTTTGATGCTTTAAGCGGAATATTTTTTCGGTAAAGCAACCGTAGGCTTATTTATTTTAATGAAACACAATTGTGCTGCTATACATGACGTCGGCGGAGTTTATGAGGCGAAAGCTTTTAATGTCTCCTAGTCGCGGTGTACGGCCGTAGTGTGCCTTGGGCGCTAGCATGCCCTGCTTCGAAGAACTTTCTTACTTGCAATGACTTCTCTTTAGCTTATGTCAGCACATATAGCTCGAGATAATACCAACCGCAGCATAAAGCACCACTACAAAGAGGTATTTAGGTGTGCTTAATATCATATAAGCTAATGTAACCGAATGTATGAGGTGCACACTTATAAAAGATTGCGATCAAAAAATCAAACCTTGCAACAGAAGGTACTTTGATAGATCACTGCAATACGTGATGACATCGGGGCCGCATGTTTCATCTTGGCATGGTTAATCATATGTACTATAATTTGAACGAAATGCTTGAGTGGTGAGAGTGTTATGAGGCGCTCTTATCCTTTCTCAGCACTCATACGATGCCACAGTGGCGCGCGCGGCAGCGCTCCTTCATCAGACGTCTCGCAAAGCACCTCGAGTTTGTTGGATGGCTCCTGCGCACACGTATCTCCCCAGTATCCCGCCCACAATCCGTCCACTCAAGCAAGCTGAGGGAGCTAGTCCAACCACGTCTAAATGGGCATAAGCTTTCTCCGTACACACTTGGAAGTGTCCTTTATTATTACTGTCTTGGAGGGTGCAATACATGTGCTACTGGGGCGGTAGGAGTGGGCGGAAGCGCTTTTGTGGTTTCCGTAGAGGACAAGTGTTGTAGTTTCAGGGAGGGAGAGGAGGTGTCTATAAGTGGCTTTTTTGCACCCCCTGCCTATTTCCTATCGCCTGTAAAGATGGATGCTGGTGTTCCATGCCAAACACGTGTAGCTTTTTCTTCGATGGTTAACATTAGGAAGTCCATGGAAATTCAATATTTTAAAGGTAAGAAGTTTTTTTATTGAAACGTAACAACACGCATAAGAAGACATTTATTGAGCACACTAATATTAAAATAGATTTATTGGCAGTGGCGCAGTTTAAGTAGCTTTTGACGTTTCCTTCGAGCATCCCTCTCTTTGTTGATGCATTTAACAAAAAAAAATCGAAACCTCAAGAGAACATAAAACTTGGCAACAGCTGCCAAAGCTGCCTTTTAATGTTGTGAGCATCCCAGTTGAGGGAAGGTCATAGTGTGCAGCTGGCTTGAAAATTCAACTAGACTTGCTTCTTGTAGCAGGTTTCTGCTAAAAAAACTGTGAAAGCGTCTTCCATAGCCTTTACAGTGGTTGATAAGCTTACACTAGGATACACAAGGCCTCCATTATAAAAATGGGTTGTGAAGTATGAAGCAGCGTTGACACTTGCTTCAGCTTTACTTACACAAAGGCAGCCTGCACACTGTGGACAAGAGTTTTTGCTGATAATCCTTCGAGCAACATAGCCTGCGACATAGTATATCAAAGCACTGTTACTCTTTTTTTTTTTGTGCGATTGATGGTCACTGGACAAAAGTGACTGAATGACATTCTCTGCGTCATTGATGCTTGCACGGTAAATAAGGCTATCTATCGTGTCCACAAGGTTCGTTGTTGCAGAGAACACATTTGGGCTGAGCCTCTTAGGGGCAGTTGCCTCCTCTGTGTGGCTTTGCAACGTTGTAGAACGCTAGCAAATTTACAGTCACAAGAAACTGTGAAACTGTTCACTTCACTTCACTTTATTACCTTAAAGACCCCTGTGAGGGGGTATTACATAAGGGGTGGGTTAACAAATGGAGGTTACAGAGAGTAATCTTCTGACAAACAATATGTATTTATGTTTTGCGCAAACGTTGATGAACACGTGATGGCTGCAATGTCACGGGGAAGGCCATTCCAGTCCACGGCTGTGAGAAGAAAAAAAATGGCAGCATATCCACGGAGTGAATGATGGAGAGTGGGGCAAAGCATTCGTCCGTCCATGCGTCCGTCTGTGTGACCGTCCATGCGTCTGTTTGTGCGCCCGTCCCTGCGTTCTTTCGTGCATCCGCCCCTGCGCCCGTTCATGCGTCCATCCATGCATCTGTTTGTGTGTCCGTTAGTTCATCTATTCAACACTCCAAGTCCCACCATCTCGCATCTTTTTATCATATATTCCCCATATAGAAGCACCGCCATCCAGCGGACATTCCAAGGACTAAACGAGAGGTGGCACACGCACACTTTCTTACGGCCTGCGCTTTGGGTCCACTTCCCACCTTTAACCACCTCGAGTTCATGGTATATTCTAGTTCACTGTATTCATGGCACTGCGACCAAACGCTCGCTAAACCTTTCGAAAACCAAGGAGGTTACGCCCAGCGAGTATAACGTAGCAACCTTTTCCTGTCAGATAGGGCTCAATTTACATGCCAATGGCTGCTAATGAGAAATGAGAGACAGGAGAATTCGGAGAATTCGGCTTTTACTTTCTTACGGCTTGCGCTTCGTATCTACTTCTCATTTTTAACCACCTTGAGTTCATTCATGGTATATACAAGTTCATTGTATTCATGGCACTGCGGCTCAACGCTCGCTAAACCTTTCTAAAGCTAAGGAGGTTACACCCAGCGAGTATAATGTAGCATCCCTTTCTTGTCCGATAGTGCTCAATGTACATGCCAATGGCTGCTAATGGGGATCGCAGCGTGCGCGTTGACTAAAAGCCGAATGCTCATGTCTCTCATTCCCCATTAGCAGCCATTGGCATGTACATTGAGCACTATTTTTTATTGTTAAACAACACACAGAAGAAATCTCTCACTGGCACCACCTTGGAGGTCAAGTGTTATACCTATTTCGGGTATGTGCCACTGGTGGTTACATACGAGGGACGCCCAAGCCACGCCATAAGGAGCTTCGCTCCTAAAATGAGGCTGTTGGGTGATCATTGCATCCTGACGATTGTCTTATTATGCCAAAAAGGTCAAGTGTGGATGTCAAGTAGGACAACAAATCAAGGGTACTCTTGATTGTAACTCTCAGTCCAGAAGCTGTGCTTTCTGTAAGAAAACCGCCACCAGCTGGTTTTGCGTGCTGCTCCCACTCTTTCAAGTACTCAAGAAATCCTGTCAGGAAGTGCATGTTGGGAGTGTCAGGCTTGAGTGCTTTTTCGCTTGTCCGTGACGTCATGACACTAATCAGGCGATTCATTCTTTCTACAAAGTGTGCAGTTGGCTGCACAGTCTGATACGTAGACTGAATCTGCTCTTTGTACACAAAAATCCCTTTTATGACCTGGTCAGCGAAGAGTTGAAATGCTTTGTCCGCCTTCATTTTTTTCAAAAGAGTTTGGCATAATGTGTGCATTTGTAATTCTCGGCATCCCTTTCAGCGTAACACTTTCCCGGTCTGCTTCGAAAGCTACTTGAATGATGCCACTGTGGACGTGTCCGGCTGGTGCCAGATATCCTTTTCCAATAAATCCACTTCTCTCGTTTTTTAGTAAGTATGCAAAATCTGACACAAAGAACAGCTGCCTCTTCGGATCGATTGAGTGTTTGGTGCTGCTCCGTACATGGCTTGAAGAACCTGGTAAAAAATTTAAAAAATGAAAGTCCCAAAAAATTGACGCTTAATTTTTCAGAATTTGTAGAAATCTAAATTTAGTGCATCCACTAATGTAGAACACAATCGTAAAAAATCATAATGAGGTATCTGGGAAATAAAATCGCACCCTGTATGCCAAAGAGCCGCCACATGCTTATATTCCAGCTGGCGCCATCGCTCGTTATGCATGACGATAGTTATTGCGCGAGAACAAGACGACACAGAGACAAGAAGGACACGAAAGACACGAGCGCAAACTTCCAACTGAGTTTATTGCGCAGAGCACGAAAATATATAGAGGAGACAGTGACCATGGCACAAGAGCAGAACATGAGTAAGAAAACCAAAAACAAACAACACAAATACAAAGGCACTGAAAAACAGCAAAGAAAAATCTAGAAGAAACCGAACCAGAAAGGTAAAGCTACCTGCCCGCACCGAATCCTTCGAGGAACCTGCGTTCCTTCTCGGACTAAGCCACGGAGGGCTTGCTAATCCAAGGCACCTGTTTTCATTACCTGCCCGCACCGAATCCTTCGAGGAACCTGCGCTCCTTCTCGGACAAGGCCACGGAGGGCTTGCTAACACAAGGCACCTGTTCGCGTGCCATTTGCGCAGCCTCGACAATGACACGGGTGCCCACATCTCTGTGTTTGTACAACGTCGCTGTTTCCTCGAAGAGGGGAACACACTTGCACTCAGTGCAGTGCTGGGCAAGAAAACCATCTTTCCCGTTTTTAACATTGTTCGCGTGCTCTCTCAGCCGATCGTTCAGGCACCTTCCGGTCGTTCCGACATAACAAGCACCACATGAAAGGGGGGTCCTATAGACGACTTCCCGGGAGCAGGCCGCATACCTGTTTCGATGTTGAACTCTGCAATCTGTTGATGATTTCGTTTTCAGGGGGTTGGTAGATTTGGTGAGGCTGATTAATTTGAACGGTGCTGAGAACATGACACGAACTCCAACACGTTTTCCGATTTTTTTGAGCCTATGTGATATCTGGTGTATGTATGGAATCACGGCTACCCTTTCACGTTCTGTATCCGTGTTGATCAGATTCTGTCGCGTTTTCTGCTCCGCCTTATTAGTCCGCAGGATCGTCTCCGCAACAGACGCGATAAACGCCTCGGGGAAACCTGAAGCCTTAAGGCGGGAAACTTGAGCTTTGAAGCTCGCAGAGATATTGTGGGCGCAAGATCTATTTAAAGCATTCTCAAGGCAGGTTCGTGCTATGCCTCGCTTAACTATCTTACTGTGAGCAGAAGAAAAGGGAAGCAGAGGCTTCTGCGCACGTGGTTCATAACACCAACAGATGTGCTGTGAGCTAAAAACCAGATTTAAATCCAAAAAGCGTAATTTGTCATTATCGGGCATTTCATGTGTCACCACAAGAGGCTGCAAACAATTTTCGAACACGCCTATAGTTTGAGTGGCCAACGAGTGAAACATAGAAGACTCACAATTTAGAATAACCAAAAAATCATCCACGTATCTAAATATTTTGACGACATGCGAGCCTTCTAACTTTTCCTGTAGTTTTTTGCCCATTTTTGCCAATAGAAGATCACTGAGTAGAGGTGCTATGCATGAACCAATTGAAACACCCTTTTTCTGTAGATAAATGCAATCATTCCATTGAACGAAAGTAGACGTAAGATACAGCAAAACCAGGTCAAGAAAATCCCGCGAACTAATGCCAGTTTTTAATTGGAAGTTCAATTCTCCGAAAGTTTCTATGTTATTCCTTATACATTCTAGTACCTCATCGTGAGGCAGCGAGTAGTATAGGTCCTTTATGTCAATTGAAAAACCGAAAAGATTAGATTGATTTGGTTGTTTGAAAAATTCTATCAGAGCCTGCGAGTTTTTGATCACAAATAAGTCGTCAATCTTTAGACACTTTAGATGGGTCTGAATAAACAAGCCGAGTTGCTTTTGCCACGTACCACTTTCTGTCACAATGACACGGAAGGGCATGTCAACCTTATGTGTTTTGGCAGAAAAAAACATGCTGAGCCCATTTTTGTTACTTTTGCTAATGTACTGTGCTAACTGTTCTAACTCTAGTTTACGACACATTTCCCTGGCCTGCGTTTTTACCCTATCTAGACGAATGTCGGTACAACATTTGAAAACAGATTCGATAGCTGTGACCGCCTTTTCCAGGTACAAGCAGTTAGGAAGAACGGCGAAACCACCCTCCTTATCTGACGGCACAACACAAAGTTCATTGTCTCTAAGAAACTTGGTCGTCTTCCGCACCGGAAGGCTCTTGCTGGTAGGCTTACCCCGTAGGAGCACGTCGACACCTTCTGATATGCACCTGTCTGAATCCTCAGGTGAAGCATGGCCAGCCACAGAGCGCACCATTGAAAGAAGCTCGGGTGCGGACCTCCCTCGGTCGACGGCGAACTTCGGACCTAGAGCGAGGGTGTTGTGGACGTAGTCTGGGATGACGACGTCATCGTCATGCCATACCAACTAGCCCAAGCTGCCACACTTCTCGTTATGCAGTCTACAAATAGACCAGCCTTTTCCGCTATAAGATGGCTGTTTGCACAATGATTTCCGCCAGCGTCGCGGACTTCACATTGGACTTGGAGGCAAAGACACCCAGGATCTGTGTCCATTTTCCTGCACAAACATGGCAGGGAAATGGAGGCAAGTACCCTCTGAATGTGCACACCTCACATTCATGTTGCACAGAAGCTAAAGACAAAAAGGGAAAAAAAGGAAAGGAAAAAACGTAAGTCTGCTCATTAGTGAATGGCTGAAACAGCACCACCATGCCGTGATCCGCAAGCACATTATTCTCGTGAGCCGGTGTATGATCTCCGAGGTCCACAAAGCCTTCAATGTGACTTGAATTTCATAAGACAATAGCAGAGAACATACTTTCAGTTTTATTTTCTGGCATATTTTTAAGACAGTTAGAATACCGGGATTTTTCAAGAACTTTGACCGAAGATCCCCAGAAGTAAATAAAATGTGATATTTGCACGCTGCTTTCAAAATTACTTTTTCTTAGCGGCAGGCTTTTTAAGATCAGCAGTGCCGTAATTTAAGGCAGCAAATAAGAAATTCAAATTACCTATATAAAGAGCAGAGACAAGCGGTCGAGTTGAATAAGAGCTAGAATCAAAGTCCTTACTGAGAAAAGCTAGCTCATTGGCTCTTTAAAATTTCCGAAAGAAAAAAAAAGCTGCCGTTGGCAATTTCTTGCGGAGTTATGAAGTTAAACCGAAACCATGGTGTAGGAACCGAAACCAATGTACTGTGAAGCGCAAATGCCAGAATGTCACCGCTGCTTTCCGCAGTAATTGCATTGGTGTAAGAATTATTTTCTTCAATAACACGTGCTGATTGCGTGCTGCCATGATAAGATTTGCTCGCACTCCCAGGAAAAAAAAAACAACGCTTTCTGATTCTAGTCGTGTCGTACAAGCACTATACGCTCTTTTAGTGTTTCGATCGGTTTCATTGAAGATGATTTTTTATATTATTTCGCACTATTGCAATGCGGTCAATTTTTGGACATCTCACATCACGGACATCTCACAGGGACGTTTTCTTGATATACTGTAACGGCGACATGACAAAAAATAATGGTCTATTGATTCCAGATCCGTACAAAAGCTGCATAGAGGAGATATTCCCAGACCAGCCCTTTGTGAATATAGATTCAAAGGGGGCACACGACATCGCAGTCTTGTTAGCATGACTTCCAGTTGTCTAGTATGACACCAGCTGGATTTCCATCGATATTTCAAATGTATACATTCAGTGCACGGTGTTACTGATTCTATGGCATCAGCCCTGAGTGCAAATTTTCGATATCTTATCGCCGTTATACTGGACAGCACCAGAAGCACAGAAAGTATTGGGCCATTTAATGCCATTCGAGCTAATGAGTCCGCCATTTCATTTAACTCTAACCCGCAATGTCCAGGTATCCATAATAATTTTAAGAGCTTAAGCTGTGGAGGAATAAGCATAAGGAATGTCCTTAAGGCATCTGATTATCACTTTTCGTTCTTCTTAATTCCCGTGCATAGCATACAGTGCTTGAGTCATATAGAATTTCAAAGCACGTTGACACAAATTATTTCGGCGATGGTGAAGGTTTTCTTGAAATATTCATATATCTTTTACGCATTAACTTCTATAAAAAATAGTTGTCCTTAGAATAGCAGAGTCCTTTTAACGCGCATGAAACTTTTGTAATACACTTCCTGAGGGCAAAATCATAGTGGGTATTTCTTGATGTGCCCAGCACTTTACAATACATGGGATGTAGAGATATATACTCACCGGCTGATTTTACATTTAGGTGCTCGGAGAGCTTGGTCTCGTCGATGACAAGCCCACCATGACAACTGTAAACCTCCATGGTCTTCGTCTTTTCAGTCAAGGCTTTAAAGATATTGGTACTGAGGCCAAAGCCACCCTGAAAACGCTGCAGCTACCTTCGCAGACAAGTTCTCCCAGGCAGCACCATGACGGCTTCTTCGCAGAATAAACGATTGTATCGGGCCAGTTGGTATGAATCCATCTTGCTAGGCAGCGCAGCCACTATTACACAGAACACACAACACAAGCGCTTGTGTTCTGTGTAAAAGTGGCTGCGCTTCCTACCAAGATGGATTCTTTGCGGAGATGTCCATACAACGTCGGGCTTTGCATCTTCATCATGATGCATTCCATAAACCACTCATTGTTGTATTGCATGCCTTTATGAGACTTTTGTCGTGTGGCAACGAAGCAGGTCTTGACAGCGAGTTGTTGTTTTGGGGGAAGAGACCTGATATTACTTTCGAATGCCTCTTTGCTAACTGTCTCATTTTGCGCTTTCATACGAGACACCAGTGCTTTTGCGTTCGCGAGTCTCAATTCTTGATTCTCAACAAATTGCGAGAAATGCTCTTACAGTGCTTCTTTTCAGCATCATCTCTTGCGCTTTTCTTGGTCTTTTTCTTTCTCTCGCAGGTTTGGTTTTGAAACAGAACCCTCTGGTACTTGCACAAAACGCAAGGCTTTCTGTCTGACTGCACTGTTAACAGACATTTATCAGAAAAAAAAAACATGCCTCTAAATGAGTTGTGTTTCGATGAAACTGGCTTCAAGCCACAACCACTGCAAAGAGCTTTCACTGAAACTTCTTCGATGAGGGCTCAAGCCTCATCACTACGTGTGAGGATTTGCTTTGACTTCTCTCGTCCTCAGGGGTATACCGTTGCGACTACTGATTGCCGTTCGGCCAAAGGCTCTTCAAAGTATACCATTTTCTCTATGAACAGGGTAGAGAAATTATTCGCTTCACTTTCACAGCACGCATACGCTACTGTTCCTGCTGGCAGAGACGGCACTTCAGCCAAGTGTCAGGAATATTTAGGTCACAGAATGGGTGTCTATTGGTGGATTGTGGGGGCTGAGCTTCAGTGTTTTGCGCGCTTTCTGTTTCTGATCCACGGTGTGTGGCGCATTCTTCAGGTACAGAATAATGATCCTCAGCACAAGATTCTTTGGCAGAGATCGCTTCTGAGGCAATCGACTCGGCGCTGCGGTGGCGCTTTGCTGGAATGCCTACAAGCTGAAGGCAAAAATTTGTTGTTTTTCGTTTAGTTGGTATTTTTGGAACAAGGTGCTGAGAATATTCAGGGAATATGGGAGGCACCGCATCATGTTTGAGGCGCGGTTTGTCGCGGGGGATCTTGTTTACAACGCCGGGACACGTGTTTGTCTAGTTAGAATAGTGTCACGAGAGGCCGCCTCAACTTAACCCCATAGTAGCCGACGCGACAACTTGAAAAGTGCGTAGCTCCGTCGGAACGGTTCCCGCGTTTCGAGTGTTCCGCCGCAGGTATTTTTTTTCTTTTACCGTCGGAATGGTTTCTAATGTGCCGCTGCAGATACAATTTTTTTCTTTCTTTAGTAACTTGCGTGATGATCTTGGAATTTTCTGTGTGGCTAGTGCGCAGAGACGAGGCCGAGAACGTGAAGTAGGCGCATTAACGGCATGCCACGGCTCATTACAGCGGTCCCAACAATTACTCAACGCGGCTGCTGTGTGTGCGCTCTGTAAAAAACTTTATGTGCCGCTGTGTGGTGAACATTCACGTGTCCTTCATCGCGACACCATTGTTAATAAAGTCGGCAATGTAATGGAAATGTCAATGGGAGCCCTGCCGTGCGCGACTGGCGGTTCTCACAGGGTGCCGCCGTTTAAATAAAAACATTGATGGCACTTGGTTCTTCAGACATGACATTTCAACGTCTTCATGGTCGAGGAGTCTGTCATTCTTCACTGAAGTAGAAACCTCTAAGGACTATTGTAGCTGTGCAATTTATTCCGCCGAATTGAACGAGAAGAAGTGCCGAAACTGCAATGCTCGCATTTTCGTTTCTTAAAGCACATTAAATCATCCGAGTCTCAGTTTCAGAGTTGGAAGCTTTTTTAGCGCACGTATTACTACGAGATCACGAATTACATGGAGTACGATTAGCTCCAGGCTTTTTATAAAGCAGCGTAAGCTACGTATAACCACCACCATACTTAACACACCGTTTTTATGCATTACGTGGACCAAGTTGCTGAACTTACCATACATTTAGCCTGCTACAAGCAGCCGCACTTAATCATTTGTCCCATTGAAACCATCACACTTATGTTACTTACAAAGGCAAAATTCAAATGCATTCTCTGTAACTGCAATTGACCCGAATCTTTCTGAAAATATGTTTTGCTGCACTTCCCTTAGGAGAGCCTCTTAACTGCTTTGCCCCTGATTAACCCACTAATTAAATGCTTAAGCCCATTATTTTAGAAACTCGTATATGTTATACTACAGAAAATTCTCATGCAGAAGGAACACACTTCATGCATTGTGAAATTCCAGTACATTTTATTTGTTTCCCAAGCTCAAACCTTGAGCACCTTTCGTGACTCTGGCTTGGCGTGCAGCAAATTCCTTTTCGCGTGAGTCTCGGTTACGTTGCTGGAAAAATTTGCCAGAAAGGGTCGCAGAAACTTCACGAGAATGAGCTTAACAAGGCAGTTGTATGGGTTACACTGTCTCACATTTGAACAGGGGGTTCTTAATGATAGATGGAAGCACGGCACACGTGAACTTCTACAGTGGCTGTGGTCGTTTGATCAGCAAAGGTGCCGCTCGTGAGGCAGCATATTCAAGCAGGCTAACAAAGCCAACAAATGCTATGCTCGGGTAGGACAGTCCACTCCTATCAATGCCTGCAATTATGGAAGTTGTCGTCGAGTGCGACTTCGGCGATTTAAGCTTTATGATGCATTCTTCACACGCAGCTTTCGTCCGTCTGCGAGAAATGGGGGTAAGTTGTAGCGCCACGCTTTGCCGTGGCAAAGCGGAAAACTAAAAAATAATAAACGAGCAAAAACAAACGGATGGGTGGATGGATGGATATGGCTGTACCCTTTAGATCGGGCGGTGGCTAGAGCCACCAAGCCGCCGTTATACTTAATGAACCAAAAACTAGATTTTTTTTTCAAATAGTGAGATTGAGGATTCGTACTCTGCAGCGAAGGGTTTAATTTTCACTCGTACCTTGACTTTACCCACCAATCAGATAACCTCCTTCTAGTTGATTCTACCCGCTTAAAGTCTATTTTGCCCTCACTGTCCCTAAACCCCAGTGCTTTGAAAAACTCTGCGCCATCAACCTGAACTACAGGGTGAAGCCCTTTACAGAACATTATGAAGTGTTCGGCAGTTTCTTCTTCCTCTCCACACGCACTGCATACCGTGTCTACCTACCCCTTCGTATATGGCCCGATATGTCTTTGTTCGCAATACTCCCGTCCTGGCCTCAAACAGTAGAGAACTACCCCGAGTATTATCATAGATCCTTTCTGTTGGCTATTTCCTGCTTAAAAGTTCGATAGATCTCTACTGCGGACTTCTTAATCATGCCAATTCTCCACATATTGGTTTCAGCTTCCTTCATCTTCTTCTTAACCGATAATTCTTTTTGGTTTGGCCACCTGTTGTTTTCTAAGTGTTTACCAGTCAATTTTCTGGTTCGCTTCCTCCATTTTGTATCGAGATTCTTCATGTACAAGTAGCTGAAAGCCTTCCTATAGCCCAACGTTCCTCCCCCATTTCTCTCAATCGCTTCTCAAATTTTATCTTGCTGCTAGCTTCCCTGCCCTCAAATGATGTCCATCCCATATCACCTAGCTTGTACTCCCTGATTTGGTGTATTCCCGTGAGCTCCTAAAGCAAGCCTACCTTTTCCACGTTGCTTAATTTCTAATCTTGCTTGAACTTCTGATGTCATGCACAAGACCGCATTGCCGAACGTCAGCCCAGGAACCATGACCCCTTTCCATATTCTTCTCACAACATCATACCTATTGTAATTCCACAGTGCCCTATTTTTCATCACTGCTGCACTCCTGTTACCTTTAGTCGTCACGTACATTTCGTGTTCCCTTAGGTACTCGGCCCCATTGCTTATCCATATGCCCAGATATTTGTATTTATCTGTTGTCTCTAACGTGACCTCCTGTATTCTAAGCTCACTACCTTCGTTATCATTAAAAATCATGACTGCTGATTTTGCCTTACTGAATCTAAAATCTAACCTATCTCCCTCATTACCGCAGATGTCCATCAATCTCTGCAAATCTTCCTTGTTGTCGGCCATTAGCACTATATCATCTGCGTACATCAATGCTGTTAGTGCCTGTTCAATGAGTTTTCCTTGTTTGACGAAAGAGAAGTTGAAACCCAGTCCACTTCCCTCTACTTTGGCCTCTAATCCTTGTAGGTACATCATGAATAATAAGGGTGACAGGGGACACCCCTGCCTAAGCCCCCGTTTTACCTCTGCAGGCTTGGATACCTGTTTTTCCCACTTTATAACTACCTTGTTACCTTTATAAATATCCTTTAAAAGATTAGTGACTATATGTTCCACGCCTAGTGTGTCCAGTATTCCCCACAATTCCTCTTGAACCACGCTATCGTACGCTCCCTTGATATCCAAAAATGCTAGCCACAGGGGCCTGTGTTCCTTTTCTGCTATTTCGATGCACTGCGTCAGTGAGAACAGATTGTCTTCCAACTTCCCGTGTTTCCGAAACCCATTCTGCAGTTCCCCCAGCACCCCCTCATCCTCTATCCGTGCCTGCAGTCTTTCCTTTATAATCTGCATCGCCAGCCTGTAGACCACTGATGTCACTGTTATAGGACGGTAGTTGTTTATGTCAGCTTTGTCCCCCTTTCCTTTATAGATCATGCTCATCCTGCCTAAGTTTCCATCCATCGGAAACTTCTCCATCGATTATTATTTTGCTCACTGCCTCTCTCAAAGCCTGCTTAAACTTCAGACCTAATGTCTTAATCAGCATAATTGGAATGTCATCTGGGCCTGTTGATGTACTACTAGAAACCCTTTTCTTGGTGCGCAGGAGCGCCGCAGCACGGGCAGGTCGCCAATCTATAGAGGGGGTCGTGAATCTGTGCCACCCTCCTCCATTGAAAAGGGATGGCTAACGGCGCACTAGCCAGTAGTATATTCTATGCACTATAATGGCGACCATTCAGCTTTTAGCTTTACCCATGGAGGAAGGAAAAACCGCTTATTTTTTCCTTCTCCATGGCTATACCAGTGCCTCCTCTCTAACTTTCAGTGCCTTGCAGAACACCCTCCCGCGGCTAGAGTGTACCACAGAAGCGTACTAGAAGTGTACCGCGTCCGTCGGTGCTTGCGTTTTCCCCGCTCACTGGTACGGCATAGTAGCGCTGTGAAAACAGGATGCTTGAATCTAGGGACTTTAAGCACCCAGGGTGCTGGGGTGGAAGCACAATCTTCTCTATAAAAAAAAGTTCATAGAGGAGGTTGTGGGCGGAGTGAACGTGGGCTACTGTTCGATGAGCGCGCTGGAGCGCTTCGCAAGATCACCTACCACAGCTACTTCGACTCAAACATTCATCAGCCCGACAGTCTCTGTAGGAGAGTTAGGCGATAGCTGAAAGAGCCCGCGTAGACACTAGCGCCAGACTCACCTAAAACTCTATGGGCTATTGTCACTCTAGCGACTGTTGCTTGTTCTTGCCACGCTCCGCGCCCCGTCCCAGTGCCGCCCACTTTTCGTGCCGCAGTTCTTGCCAAGGAGGCATTGGTTTTGCCCGTAGAATTTCATACTGGCAATATTGTGAGAAACAAGCTCTATGCATATTCTCTATGGTTTTGTCGGCATGGCGATGACAATTGATTGATTGATTGATTGATTGATTGATTGCTGTCACACACGTCCCGTTTATTAGGGAGGCGATCGCCGGGCTAATTCCAAGAGCCGAAGTATCGGCCCCCCGAACCGCACCACGAAAGCGTGGACAATTTAGAAGTGGTCCTTATTGGTGCGCCAGCAGACGCCGGCTGTGGCCCAAAGAACAAGTCAGAGCCGAGAGTTGATAAACAAACAAAATTATATTCTCAATAATGGCAGATCGAAAACAATACACGAGTATGCACACTCCACAATAGTTGAGTACAATATGTCACCAATCAACCAACATACTACACAGTACAATCAGCCACACTCAAAACAACGGACACAGACAACAATACACCCTACAATGCAGTCGCATGCATTTAACAACCAGGACACTTAAAGACTAAAGAGATAGAAAACCTATTCAGTCCAAAGTCCTTGGAACAAAAGTCTGAATGATACTCTTCCGAGAATCACTCACTCAAAGTCCAGCGTTGTTGTCGTTCCGCTGCCCCCTTGAAGTTTCTCTTCCAGGAAACCTCGCGTCTTCAATTGGCCACTCTTCAAGCTTCAAACTTCTTCGCCGGAAACACGTCGGCTTCACACACGCAGCTGTTGCCACGCGTCTTCGCTCGATAGCGGTAAACACACTCCCTTGCCTGTAGCTCGAGTCGTCACCCCTCAGGTGGAAATCATCTCCTTCTCCTGCTTTGTCTCTACGGACAAAACCTTTGCCGACTACACGGCAGAATCCCTACGCGCTCTGGCGCTAACTTCCGTCCTCTCCTGATCTCTCGTCTCCGCTGCTCGGTTAAATACCTTCCGCACGACATTCCAGAAAGTTCTCGTCATTTCGTCGGCGCGATACGCAGCGAAGGCTGGGGAGAGGGCGAGACGGTTGGAATCCCCTCCGCGATGGATGACTCAACACGGCGTGACCACGCCTATTTCCTTCTGGAACTTTCCAGCGCTTGCTCGGCCGCCGCTGTGGGGTGAGGAGGTTCGTCGGCGAAGCCCCGCTTCCGAGGGGAGAGCGCGCGCCCGGGGAGCCTCGGATGTTTGTTTTCTTTTTTTCTTTTGACCTCCCGGCCTCTCTCCCGCGCGTTATTGCAAGAATTTGGCGGCGCGCCCATTTTTAGCGCTCGTTCCGTGACAATTGCCCCCTTTGAACTGGCGCTACCCACAGAGTTTTCTCGCCCAGCCACGGTGGGCTAGTGGCTAAGGTACTCGGCTGCTGACCCGCAGGTCGCGGGATCAAATCCCGGCTGTGGCGGCTGCATTTCCGATGGAGGCGGAAATGTTGTAGGCCCGTGTACTCAGATTTGGGTGCACGTTAAAGAACCCCAGGTGGTCGAAATTTCCGGAGCCCTTCACTACGGCGTCTCTCATAATCATATAGTGGTTTTGAGACGTTAAACCCCACAAATCATCATCATCATCATCACAGAGTTTTCTAAAAGTATAATTAAGAAACTCTATGGCGCAACCAACCTGGGGGATCGGCCATGTAACGAGCAGTGCCAAAGAAATTGAAAGAATTAAGAATTTGTTCATAACTTCTCAATAGTGCAGCAATGAAGTCAGTAGACAGTTTGTTCATTAGTGCACTTTGATTTTCTTTTCCATGTGCTGGTGTCTTATTATTTTTGTGACTTGTTCTGAAACGTCTACTACACTATTAATTATTGTTAAAACGCAAATTCTAAATGTGCCGCTAGTGGCGGTTTTGCTGTATTCGCGCTTACCTAAGGGAACACAAATTATACGTAACGCCTAAAGGTAACAGGAATGCAGCAGTGATGAAAAGTAGGGCACTGTGGAATTACAATAGGTATGATGTGAGCGGAATGGGGAAAAGAATCATGGTTCCGGGTCTGACGTTTGGCAATGTGGTCTTGTACATGAGATCAGAAGTTCAAGCAATATTAGAAATTAAGCAACGTGAAATAGGTAGGCTTGCTCTAGGAGCTCACGGGAATACACCAAATCGGGGAGTACAAGGTGATATGGGATGGACATCATTTGAGAGCAAGGAAGCTCGTAGCATGATAAAATTTGAGAAGCGATTGAGAGAAATGGGGGAGGAGTATTGGGCTAGGAATGTTTTCAGCTACTTGTACATGAATAATGTTGATACAAAATTGAGGAAGCGAACCAGAAAATTGACGGGTAAATACTTGGAAAACAGCAGGGGGCCAAACCAAAAAGAATTATCGGTTAAGAAGAAGGTGAAGGAAGCTGAAACCGATATGTGGAGAATTAGCATGATTAAGAAGTCCGCACTAGAGATCTATCGAACTTTTAAGCAGGAAATAGCCAAGGAAAGGATCTATGATAATACTCGGGATAGTTCTACACTGTTTGAGGCCAGGACGGGAGTATTGCGAGCAAAGACATATCGGGCCAAATACGAAGGGGTAGACACGGTATGCAGTGCGTGCGGAGAGGAAGAAGAAACTGCCGAACACTTGATAATGTTCTGTAAAGGGCTTCACCCTGTAGTTCAGGATGATGGCGCTGAGTTTTTCAAAGCACTGGGGTTTAGAGACAGGGAGGGCAAAATAGACTTTAAGCGGGTAAATTAACGAGAAGAAGGTTATCTGATTGGTGGCTAAAGTCAATGCACGAGTGAAAATTAAAGCATTCACTGCAAAATACCAGTCCTATACTTCACTATTTAAAGGGAGAAAAAAAAGGATGAATCTAACTGGTGGTTCACTAAGTATGGCTAGGTGGCGTTAGCCGCCGTCCGATCTTAAAGTTACAGCCACATCAATCCATTCATTCATCCTTCTGCTTTATTTGTGGATTTCGATTCTTGTTTGTGGCATGGACGGTGTACTACAAATGGTAGTGTATAGGTGTTCTGTGATATTATCAAACTGGTAGGTGTTCTGTGGTAGGTACTCTATGGTACTACCACAGAACACCTATACACTGTGTGTACTACAATGTTACTCTCACGACCTCCTGTTACTCTACGGCGCTTACACTGCTTACACTGTGGTTTGTGGTTCGGAAGTTGTGCTCTCGTGTGCTCTGCATGGTATAATACGGTGTCCGCGGCGTCTACGCCGCTGTCATGCAGCAAATGGGCCTTGAAGAGAGCGGAAAAGCGCCCAGCCAGCGGAAGGGACAGACGTGCGTCGCATGAGCTCCATACTTCTGGCCCGTTTCACCGCAACTCTTTGCCCTTCGTGAAACTTCCCCAGTGCATCCGTGAAGGTGAGCGGATAATTTTAACACCTTCGGAACCGAATCACGCCCGTTTTTGATACTTCTGAGCCACTTTTGAGCTTTGCCACGCCGCCGATGCGCTCTATCGTGCGCCGCTCGACTACGCGCCCCTGCGGAATGCACAGCCGCGTTCTGAGTCATAACAGCGGCTGACGCCACTCGCGTTTCGCCGCCTTCGCCGAAAGTGTTCCTGAATCTTCAAGCCGCTGACATGGAGTATCAAGTCGACGGTGAATCCATCACTCCAGCTGAATTTGAAGCTGACTCACGCTGCATCCGTGCTGTGAAAGCACACCGTGCAGCCGCGGCCCACCATCCCATCACTTTGACGGCGCCTTCCTCGACCCCGTCGCAAGAGACTCCTCGACCGCCGAACACCACCCCTAGTGCTCCCACTCCTCGTCGTCATGCTCCCCTCCCTCAACTCCCTGCAGAGGACGTCAACATCGTCTTCAGACCGGGAGGGGGGCTTGACCTCCGCACTACAACTAACGGTGACTTGCTGCAAACTCTCTGCAGTCTCGCCAACATCGACTACGCAGCCGCCCGCACCGCTGACCGTGTACGCATCAATTCATGCAACAACTCACTGTCAGCACCCCATCTGAGCCATGCGCACGTCTCTACCTCCGTGCATCTGAACTCCGCCTGGATACCATCTCTTACCCCCTACGTGCCTACATGGCAGCACCAGACAATGCCCTCCGTGGCATCATCTACAACACTGTTGACTCCGAAACACAGGACGAGATCATCCAAGATCTCCAGTCTATGAATTTGAACACCCCTACGCCATCGCCTACGCGCGCCGGATGGGGCGCTCAAAATCCATCCTGATTACTTTTATCGGCACTACTATCCTCCCCTCTTCGATCGTTTTCAATTGCGGCGTCTACCGCTGCCACCTGTTCTGCCCGAAAACCGAGGCCTGCATTAACTGCTGGACTCCTGGCCATCGCGCGGACATCTGCATCAAGCCCAAGTCGACCCTCAGCTACTGCTGGGGCCAGACTAACGAGAGAGTTGAGCCCCCGACCTGCGACTCATCCTGCATCCTGTGCAAAGAAGACCCCGTCACGGGCTCACGTACATGCAAACTCCGTTTCAACAGGAGTGGCCCGTCACCCGCGTCCAGCTCCAAGCCCCAGCCTCAGGAACCAGCACCATCCACCGGGCCCATCCTGAAAAGCTCCCGGCCTTCTCGCCCCCGCCACCGGTCTACATCCCGCTGTGCCCAGTCTTCCAGCCACCATCGCTCCGTCTCTTTCCCACCCCTGCCCAGGTCCGAAACGTCCACCGACCCCGCCACCACTCACACCACCACCACGGCCCCACCACCGGTAAGCCCAATACCGCAGCCTCACACGTCGGACCCTAAAATCACGGCTCTCGAGGCCACTATAACTGCCCAACAGCTCCAAATTCAAGAGCTGACGCGTACAGGCCGTGATGGCACGTCTGTCATCTCCCGCTCCTCCTCTTTCCCCAGCTCCCACTCCTACACAAACCCCGTCTCCACCTGCACCAGCTGAGGAGTCCATGAACACGGCACCATCGGCTGCATCATTGCGCGCCTCTTCCCCTACCCATCAACCCCCGCAGAAACGCCGATAACCCTCCTCCGACGCCATCGCCACACACGAGCGTGACGTCGTTCACGAAACAACCTGCTTCTTGGAGTCGTTCAAACAGCGCATCATGTCCCGCTTCACATGACTTGAAGAACGTGTAGCCCCTATCGACACGCGCGTGGCCGCCATCGACTCCCACCTCGCCACCTTAGGCGCCAGGGTAGCTGCCTTAGAGACCCGACAAAGCGCCACTGAGGCCACCATTGCGCATCGCTCGCTCCCCACCCCGCTCACCCCAGCACCTACAGAAACTCCGTCCGGTCTCCCTGCCATTCATCATAGCCAGGCACCACCCGCACTTTAATCTCTGGCAGTGGAACTGTCGTGGGGGTTCCGCGCCAAATGGAGCACCCTTCAGCTCCACCTCCAGAATATCCCTCCCGACACTACTTCCTCTGTCATAGCACTTCAGGAAGCACTAAATCCTGTAAAACTTTGCGATTACACCGCCTTTCATCCATCTTCTGAGGCCCACCCGAACGTTGCAACGCTGGTGCACCGTAACCTTACTGCGGTGGTGCACCAGTTGGACGTTCCGGAATATGCCCATCTCCTCCTTGAAATCCTTGCTCGCCGTCAAACTGAGACAAGCCTTTTTGTCCTCAATGTGTACAGCTCTCCCAAAGCTCCTTCTGCCCCTCTACTTCTCGTCCTACGCAAAGTGCTTTCCTGTGCTGGCCGCAATGCCCTAATAATTCTAGGCGACTTTAACGCCCCCCATACCGGCTGAGGCTACCGCCAGAATACCCGCAAGGGCCACTCAATCTGGAACTTCATCCACAACGAACGTCTATTGATTCTTGACGACTCCACTCGCCCCACCAGAAACGGATCCAGTGACCAACGAGACACCAATCCGGACCTTGCACGTGCCAGAAATGTAGCTGTCTCATCCTGGTCTAATATGGGTATCTCCCTCGATAGCCACTTTCCCACTTCCCTCTCTTGCTCGCTCCTCTACTCGTCTTGCCCAGGTAGTGGACTAGGATCGCTTCTGCTCCCTTCACCTCTCTGCTTCCTCTCTTTCTGCTATCACAGACCTCTCAGTCTGGACGGAGACCATTTTGGCAGATGTCCGCACTGCTACATCCACACTCCCTGCTGCGCCACACTCCACTACGGCAGACAGCCGTCTGCTGCACCTTTGGGAGGCCACCCAAAGGTCCACCGCCGATGGCAGGCCCAGAAACATAATCGCCGCCTGCGCCTCCTTTTTGGCCCGGCTCGCGTTGGACATGGAGGAGCACTGCTCCTCTCTTCCGCAACAACAGTGGGGTCAAACGTGCGACCGCATGGCCGGAAATCTTGGCCTCCGCGACACTTGGTCACTTCTCAGGGTGCTTCTTGACTCCACCCATACCAAAGCACCCCAGCGCAAAGATGTCTCCCTTCTACTTTACTCTTCCTCACTAACTGATACTGAGTTTTTGGCGACCCTCCGCAACCGCTACCTCTGCACCGACTCCCACACTCCACTTCCTGCTTACTGCAGCTCCTCCAACAGCGACCTTGATGCTGACATTTCTTTGTGTGAGGTTCGTGCTGCGCTACTCAAGCTCTGCACAAGCTCGGCTCCGGGGGCGGACCGCATTACTAACAAGGCTCTCCGCAACCTAGATACCCCCTGCCTCGAAGCCCTTACCGACTTTCGCAACACACACTGGCAGGCTGGTTCTCTTCCCTCCTCCTGGACACGCATTCTCTTTCATCCCTAAACCTGGCAAACCCATTTTCCTCGAGCACCTCCGCCCGATCTCTCTGACATCTTGCCTTGGCAAGCTGTTCGAGCATGTCATCCTGGCCCGCCTCCAAACCTACCTAGACGACCATAACTTATATCTGGACTCCATGTTTGGCTTTCGTCCGCAGTTGTCTACCCAGGATGTCATGCTCCAGCTCTCTGAAGATGTCTTACACCCATCCCACCAAAAACGCACTCGTGCTATCCTGGCGCTGGACCTAACCAAAGCGTTCGACAATGTACACCACAAAGCTATTCTGGGCGCTCTCTCCTCTTTTGACGTCGGACACGCGTACATGCTTACATCACCGCTTTCCTCACCCACCGCACCACAGAAATTTCATACGGCCCACTTTCTTCTCCTTTTTACTCCTTAGGCAATGAGGGTACTCCACAATGGTCTGTCCTGTCCCCTCTTCTCTTTAACATTACCCTCTTCCCACTGACACGCAAGCTTAGCACAATACCAGCTCTATCTCATGCTTTCTATGCTGATGACATCACCCTTTGGGTGACCACAGGCAATTTCGGCGACATGGAAATCACTCTCCAGTCGGGTGTGGACGCTGTGACATCTCAGGCCCGAGCTATCGGGTTGAGCTGCTCAGCGACCAAATCAGGGCTTTTGCTCCTCTTGCCTCGGGGAGTGGCTCCCTTGTCTCCTTCTCCACTCGTCATCTCTGTTGACGGCACACCACTTCCTCTCGTCTCTGCCCTTCGCATCTTTGTACTCTTTCTTCAGTCCAATGGTAAGCACACTACCCTCATCACTCAACTCAGCATCGTTGTACCCCAGACCATGCCTCTGATGCGCCGCATTGCAAACCGCTATCATGGCATGCGCAAACACGACCTCTGCCGCCCGGTTCAGGCCTTTATTCTCAGCCGCTTTGTTTATTCTCTACCGTATCTCTTCCTTTCTCGCACCAAGGAAGACAAAGTCAACTGCCTTATTCGACAGGCATATAAGTCAGACCTGTCTCTTCCCACATCTACCTCAACGGATCGGCTACTGTCGATAGGTGTCTACAACTCCTTCACGGAGCTGACGGAGGCCCATTGCACGGCCCAGCTCCTCAGTTTCTCTCGCACACGGTCAGGTCGCGCACTTCTCTCCAACCTTAAACTCTCCCCTCTTTTGCCCCTTCCCATCTCACTGCCCATCCCTTCCCACGTCTCTTCCCTTCTAGCCATCGATCCCCTCCCAAAGAATATGCATCCCGATCACCACCCCTCCTGCAAAACAGCGCGAGCCTCCGCGCTCTGGCGTAAGTTCGGAAGCCAACCCGACGTGGCCTATGTGGACGCCGCCCCGTATCGCCAATACGCAGCCCACGCCCTCGCAGTCACGGACAACTCCCTCCGACCTATCATTACCGCCTCCACCTGTACTTCCACTTCTGTTGTGGCTGAAAAGGCAGCTATTGCCCTCGTCATTACACAAACCTCAGCAGAAAACATTTTTTCCGACTCTAAACCCGCGGTATACAACTGCGCGGTAGTACGGGTGGCACCCCCAGCCGCACGCATCCTGCGGTCTAGTACCATTTCCTCTTGCCCCATTTATATCATCTGGGTACCCGCTCATGTGGATCATCCAGGCAACGAGGCGGCCAATTCTATCGCTCGCGATTTGACCGACCGAGCAAGCCCGCCCCCGCCTGCGATGAATACGCGAGACGCGCTTTTCACGTACCACGACATCACATTGCACTATCTCCTGTCCCGCCTCACTTTCCCCCCACCACACCAATCCCGTTCCCAGCACCAACAACACCTGTGGTGCCAACTTCAGGCCTGCACCTTCCTTACTCCTTCACATCTTGCCTTCTTCCACCCCGGAACATACTCGCCGGCCTGCCGCTTATGTGGCAGCTCAATCGCCAACTATGAGCACATACTTTACTCCTGTCCGGCACATCTGCTCCCTGCCTCTTAGCACCTCAGAAGTCCGCAGCAGTGGGAGGCTACTTTGTCCAGCATCAGACCGGGCCTGCAACTTTGGCTGGTGACTTGGGCGGAGGACGTCGCGGCTAGGCACTGCCTGGACGCCATAACCGGCAGCCTGAATGCCGCCCACAACGCTGCTTTTTAATTTTTTAAAATATTATTTTACTTTTCGGCCTTCTGACGAATAAAGTTTTTCACCACCACCACCACCTTGAAGAGAGCCTTAAAGGTGCTCTGTTTATTATCAAGTACAGCAGTAAGAAACCGGTGCAATGAATGCCCACGAGCGTCACGACACTTGGTTAGAGGTTCAGTGGGGAATTCGATGGAGTATGACTGTCTCTACTGTCTTAAATATTTTCGATCATTTGCCACAACGCAATGCGTTGTTGTGTTTGGAATGATGCAGCTAGATAGATGAACCCAATGACTTTGGGAGCAACAGTTGAAAAACGAAGTGGTTGCTTCCTAACCGCAATACAGAGGATGCTAAACCGCCAGTGCGATGCTCATGACATGCTCGAAAAATAGGGAGTTTTCAACTAGCGTACACTAAGTTAGCGGCCGTTGCAAGCATAGCATTTGCGTATGGGCACCGTTGGAGTTTTCGAGTAGTGTTATTTTTCCCGGCAGCGCGTGATCTCCTCGAGATCACTGCAAAGGGTTTTGTGGGCCGCAACGCTATTTTGGATTTTCTGTGGGCGGACCGCAAACACTAATGGCGGTTAGCTTTATGACACATGCGCAGTGGCAGCGACAGCAACTTTGCATACACTATTAGAAAAATCCCCGTATAACGTTGCCACACTGCAACGTTATTGGTATACAAAAAATATGTTCCAGATGCTGTAGGGATTTGTTTAAGGTGTGACAGGGCAGAATTCTATGGTTCTGCCGAGAGCGAGGAAATGCATATACAAAAAAAAAAAGCGTTTCAGAGAAAGTAATTGCTGGTTTCATCGCCAAGCCTCCGAACTGGGTAAGAGTCAAATCACAAGAACCAAGCAAGCAAGTGAGCAAGATGCCGACTGCTGTGCATCTCTGTGAGATGAGCTGCACACTGGTCTTAATTAGGAGATGCGCTGGAAGCAGCTTGTGGGGAAAGGGTTGCCTAAAGAAAGGGTGGTGACACTGCATGGCTGAAATTTGCAGCACTTGATGCCTGGTCTGTCTGCTGCTGCAGCTCATGTGTGTTCTTTGTGCTGAATGGCCACCTTAGCAGCTTGCACCACGTCTCTGGTGTCCCGGTCTTCTGATGCATCATCACGAATGTTTGAGGCACTTTCCAAAGGTGTACTGTTTTTGATTCTAAGCAGTGCTTTCATCCACTTGCACCTTGTGCAATTGAAAGTGCGATCTTACTGGGGTACCTTTTTATCAGGGTAAATTTGGCCATGGATGAATAGCTTTAGTGTACTTTGTTATGTTAGTGGATGATTTTGACACACTCCACATGATTCAGTGTGATGTATCGTTTCAGTGTTCATGAGTGTCCATGTGCAATCGTGGGCATGTAGTAGTGTACCCTCAATGCCCATGTGTTACATGTAGCTTCTCCTTCACGTAAAATTGTGAAGCTTTAGAGGTCATTAGACATTACCCTTTGTATACGACATTGTTGCGCCCGTGTTCAAAATAGGCTTCGGCTTTCAAAAGCACCCAGTATTTCGTTTGTGGCCATCCTGACTAGATAATGGTCTTGTTTCAACAGAGAGCCATTCATCAGGGTTGCAGCACATATCCTTTCCCACTGTATTTTACAGACTGGTAGGCACTGCACAATGTTTATCTTCTCTATTTCTTGTCGGCATTGTCGATTAGGCAAAAGTACTTGAGGCGTGATATCTGCCAAAAGCAGCTCTTTGCCTTGTCAGTGCTGGAAGTCAGTGCTGTAATGCTTCGTTTGGAAGATAGTTTCATGAAACCATTTGATTAATTCATCTAGATACCTTTTCACGATTGTTTTCAATGATGTGTAGTTATTCAATGCAGTTGTGTGTCTCCCAAAAGTATACTGATAGAATTTGCATAATATGATGGCAAGAGCAACCATTTGCTTTCTCAATCTGCACATTGCAATTCAATCTGTGCTTCTCTATGGTAGTCCTCTCTGCAATACTGATGTGCAAGATGCTGAAACAATATATTTGTGATCTTGGTTCTAGTTTTGTTATATTGAATGAAAAAAAAAGCTTTGTCTCATTTTCATTCTGGAACGACGAAGAAATGATCCATACTGATGTATTGCAGTTTTTATTTATGTGCAAAAAAATTCAAGTTAAGGTAATGGTAAAATCAAAGTATTTATTCTGCCCCAAAAATGAGTGACGAATTCTCTGAGCAGGCTGGATGCTTTATTTGCGACAAGGGAGTCAGCATGATCTCGGAAGAAGCAAGTCATAAAGGGAACTCTCCGATATGCGAGACAGCTGTTCTGGTAAACAAACTTCAGCGCTGGCCAGTGTGGCTAGCACGCCTAGTGTCACTTTCGATAATATATATGTCACTAGCTGCTGCTCTTTTCATACCTGCTGAAATTTCAACTCATGTTTAGAATCGCAGCCTGAGACATGCACCAGTACTGTTCCCTGAGGTATGAAGTAATGCTTTTATTGCACCATCTCGGTTGTTCCAGATTGCCAAGTTTTCTTTTGAACCAAAAACCAATAAAAAATATTTATTTCACTCCACAAAAAAAATATAGCATTTATGTTACAGCCGAAGGTATTGTTGTTTGTTTTTGTTCAGTTACGACACTGCTGATGCCATGTGTGAACGAAAATTCCTGTTAGCTGCTCAGTCGTGCGCATTCAGCTTAAACGTGACAACTCACTGCTCAGTGCCACAGCTTTCTCTGCATTCAACACTCATTGAGCGATAACGTTTGTCTTCGTAGCAAACCAACTTTTGCTAACGCTCTGTTGCTGCAAGCCATGTGCTGCTCTCATGAGAGTGCTCAGTATCTCAGGGTCATTTTGAAATGGCCTTCAGCTGATGGTTTCAGGCCCACTGTAAGATCTACTAGTGACCAACTGGAGGACATCTGAAATCTGGCCCTGGTACCTTGCTCTTTGCCTCAGCACCAGGCTCCTGGAGAACAATCAAGGCAACATTCTGCAATATTAGCAGAGAGGATGCCAGCATGTCGGTGAGATCAGCACCATCTAGGCAGAGACCTTGCCAGCCTTAGTCAAAGGACCCATCACTGTCGCACATCTGCACAGTGTTGATCATTTTACGGATGGGCGACAGTGCTGCCATATTGGGCTGCTTGGTATTTTTGAAAATCTAAGTGGAAGACAGTGCTTCTTGTGACCATTGTGGCAGTGATGGAACGATAGAGCACATTCTCTGTCACTGCCCTTATTACAGCGTGCAAAGACGGCAGCTAGCTGCTGCGTTTGCTCTTCTTGACGACAGACCCTTGTCAGAACAGTCAGTGCTTGAAAGGCGACATACTCTGTCTTCGCACAGAAAATCCTTGAAGGCCTCATTGAACTTTTTGCGTGATAGTGGCCTATTGAATAGGCTATAGCACCCCAGCTCACTTTTTTTTTCTCTTTTACGCGTCTATTTCACTCTTCGCTTTCTTTTCCATCTTTATTCCCCATTCTTCTTTCCTTGGTATAGAGTAACTAACCAGCCGCTCCAATTTCAGGTTAACCTTCATGCCTTTCCTTTATTTTATTCTCTTTCTCTCTCCCTTAAAATCTAATGAACAGTGTTACAGTACTATGGGGGCACTTGCCATTTCATGACTTCGTAAATTCAAGTTGCAATATACGAAAATAAAAAAAACATTGACTCACCAACTCATAGTCGTGGTACTCGTATGTCTTGTGTAGAACCATCCGTGGCGCCCTTCCACTGTTCTAACTCCTAAACATAAGCTGGATTTATTATCTACGCAGGTTTACCCATGTGTGGACCTTGCAAGTGATGCTCCGAAATTCATAGAGAAGAATGTAATAATTGGGTGTACATTACAAAGTTTGAAATTTATGCATTTTGTAAGTAAATGTCAACTGCTGCCTTTCTAGCAGCACCAGCATGATGTTTATTTTTTTATCAATATTTACGAGACTCTGAGCACTAAAAAAAATAAACTTGCAACTTACACCTAAAAGATTTTTTTAATTCTCTTTAGTTACAAGAAAAACTGTGCTTTTCACATATTCGAATTGATAAAGTCACAAAAGTGAGAGATAAAATTACTAAGTATGTCTCTCGGCAAGCCTGAAAAGAAGCACCTGCATCTTTCGAGCCAAGAAAACCTTGTTCTTAACATGCGTCTTCGCATCTAACTTTTCACCTTTGATTGACTTACCTTAGGCAACAAGTCATACTGTAGCCTATTATAAATGTCACTCATTTGGTTTTTTTAAGAAAGGTAAATAACTGAAAAGCACCATTTTTTTTTTCTTTACAATGGTGAAGGGATTGTCCCTTTGCCTTATGCTTTAAGAGTTCTGGACATATATATAGATAAGCAGCAGTTTGATAAGTCTTTGGCACAAAATGTTTTAAAAGAATGGCCTTGGTGCATGTGAGGGCATTTCAAAATGCTCACTTATGGGCACACATTTGGCATAAGAGGTCTTTTTATGGCATAATCTATCAACTTCAGGATGTTATCCTGTCTGTATACTACGGAATTCCACTGTTTCATGCGAGCACCATCTTTTAGGCTCGGAAAATGGTAATGCATCTTACTTTCAGGATACCAAACATCGCAACCTAATGCAGTAGTAACAAAAATGTGCCCACAGAAGTGCTGGCTGCACATACAAATTGTAGCCGATGGCTGCTTACTGCCTCTCTATTTGATGATTCAAGCTTCACGCAGCTGCTTACCCTATGTACACATGTGAACGCTGACACCAGGCTGCATTACATACATCCAAGACTGCGGCATCTAGCACTGGCCTACTATGTTAGATGCCTTCAAAGGCAAGTGTTATAATGCACCCACGTAAAGCAGGAGAACCGCCCTACATAATTGAGACTGTACCGCATGCAATTCTAAAAAAATTTCGTTTACAGCTAGCTTGGTTTTTGCCGAAATAGACGGTGCAGTTACGATCGCATGATCCCTCATAGCACGTCGCACCAACCTTTCTTTTTTTTTCAGTGTTGGGCCTGGCTTGCAATTAATGAGAGTTTATGTCTCAATTGGTTCGTATAGCTCTAGCTCTTCTAATGGGAAAGCTACAGGACATGCTGGACAGTGGCAGAAAATTCACCCCGCGCCGCCGACTGTGCATCATAATCGCTGTGCATCAAAATCATGATGTCATTCCAGTGTTGAATGCCTATTGGAGCAGAAGTAGGTACACCTTCTTTTCATGTACAAAATGCTGGCACCTTACAAAGCTGTATCCTATAATAGCTGATTCAAAATTCAAAGGTAGCTCAATGCTGCCCTTTAGACACCAGAAATATTTGTAGATCTCGTTATTCTGCTGGTGGTTTTATTTATTGTTAGTAATATTTTGTTTCGCTCTCTCCCTGCTAGCTACATGTGATCAGCTATCAGAAGACTCCGAAGTCACAAGTGGATGGTGATATCTACCTTTATTTTGGTCCCAAGATTGAATTCCAGCCACGGCCAGAAGCTGTGCAAGGAAATAAGGATCCAAATATTTGCTCAAAAAGGCTGTGAAATGTTTTCATTAACGACTATATCTTTCTTACATTTCCTTCATCTGTGCAACTAGTGCATTCGATAGTGTTGCTTCGTAAATGATATGACGTCTTTTCATAATATGTTTGTGTTGGTGTCTCTGTGCTATGTACTTACGAGCTTTCATGGAGCTCTTTTATTCCTTTTCTATTGACTTTTGTTAGCTTTTTATTGTCCTTTTGCACTGAAGCATTTTGCGTCAATTCAGCTTATAAAAATTCGTTGCTTGGTCAGTTATGTCTCATCACACTTTTTAAATTACTGAGTTTTCGAGGCATTTGATGACTTGTTCCTATTTAAATGCTCAGAATAAGAGGAAATACTACTGTGTAGGACTGTCTAAGGTGTGTTGACGCCATATCGAAGACTAAATTTTAAAAAGTGTATATCAGAACGCAACTTCTTATTATGCCAAATGTTTCAAAAGAAATTGGGTGATAGGTCTGATAATGTCATTTGTTAATGCTCTATTTAATCAATTATAAAAGGACTGACGACTGATTATTCTTGACCTCCCCTCCCCCCTTTTTTTTGTGCAACAAAAACCTCTCTCTTTGTAGTATTTGTAGCTGCAGTAGTTAATCCCAAAAGCACATAATAATTTTACAACCAGTATTTTTTTTTTTTTTCTGAAAGGATGTACCTTTTCGCCAGTAACTTGAAAATTAATAACGATGCCGCCAGCCTCTCTCGGGGTTTCTGAAAGCTGTCATTCTGCTTTCACAGAAGCTTTGTATCTATGCTCAGCCGCCTTTATTATCAGCTTTTTCAACTATATTTGAAAATACCAAGCTGTTTCGATGACATGATGTGGCGTTACACACTTTTCCTGTGTATGTACTTCGTTGTGTGTACCTCTGCCCAAGTCATGGGTGGCTGGTCCTGGCATCGTTACTCTCTCAAAACACGAGCCGAGCCAAGTATTTGAATACGTTGTTATATGCACATACGCATGGCTGCGCAGAGTAGCAGTGCACGTCATTTCTGGCACGAAGTGTAGGTACTAAACTACATCCTTTCAAAGTCTCAGCAGCCAGCAAACTGCGTGCACGGTTGCTTGAGCTTGGTGGAAAGTTGCTCATGACCTGCTGACAAGCATGAGATCGTTACGTCAGAAGAAGGCAGCACCGTTTTAATGCTTACTACGATTGCAGACCTATATGTACATTTTTACGGAGTAATATCTTTTGGTGCAAAGAAATGAACAATATTTCAATACTAACCAAATGGTTGTCTATCGCGTACAGCAATCAACGGTCACAAAGTCAGGTGCATCAGATCGTTCACGATTTTGTGGTTAGAGGCGCCACAAGGCATTTTACGCAACTTTCAATGAAGAAATGAAGATGTAAAGCCATCTTTTACGAAAGGGCAGGGTTGGTTTGAGTCAATGTAATGGACAATTTTTGCATCAGTGGAGTCATTTCATTTCGTGTTGTGGGTAGTTGTCGTTCCCTTAAGCATGGGCCACAGCTTATATGCATAAGCTTGTGGTGCCAATATATCTGGTAATTGAAGACTTACCTAACAGAGTGCCTTATTTTGGTATTGAACTGCCAGCACTTGATAATAAGATGCCCCCTTTTCTTTTGCTACGCTGTGATGTACACGTTTTTGAATCTCAGTAAACCGAATGAAAATGCTGGCCTTGGCCAAAAATGCTAGCCTCTCCAATAAGTACTCTGTACATGTTTAAGTTAAACAGCGATGACATAGATATAATGTGTGGCTTTGTCATCTGCTTTGTACACTTCTGTTACTTCTATACAATTCATATAGAAGCATAACTGCAAAAATAAAATGTTGTCATTGAAGTATAACTGCACAGATGAGCTATCGTACTTGATTGAAGTGATAAAATGCAATAACACTGCACAGTAGTTCTACTTACTTCGCGATTTTTTACAATCTGAATGTCTTTCCTACCAGTATTTGCATACACATTAAAAATTCAATTGTTAAGTAAACAGTTCCGGAAAATATTGAGAGTCCTTTCATGAGTACGCATTATCTGTGATTGACAGAAATGAGGGTATTGGGCTATCGAAAAACGTATGTTAGAATTATAGATTTTTTTTTCCTTCACTTCCGCAACATCTACACATATCTTTCCCTGTGTGCATTTGTTAACCAACCAGCAACCATTATTGACTGTCTACTGTGTAACAGTTGTTTGAATTCAGATACAGGTGTTTGTTAATTCACTGTCATAAGCCAATATCCTGTTTGTTTTTTGTATTGCCTTGTGTGTATTTGACTCCAGCAGTAGGACTACTTGGTATTCAAATTTACTTTCATGGTAGCAAGTAAGCTGTGCATCTCACTGTCCTCAGCCATCTCAGATGCGTTCATTAAGCATATCTAAAAAGAGTGACCATTATGTACTTTTCAATATTGTCCTCAAAATATTTTCAATTCACAAGTGTTGATTAGCATTAGTGTCACGTCATATCTTTTGAATTTCATGTTGCAGCCACAATGGCCTCATCTAGGTCAGAGGGAAATACAGAAACTCTTGATAACTTAGTTTTATATAGCTGTTGGAGAAACTGAGCTGGTTTTAAGCTAATCGCTACTTTTATGTTAAACTGCACGACTCGTATAAAGGTCTGTATACCACAACTTGGCTTGAGTTCACATTATAAGTTAAGAAGCAATAGTGATGACTCTTGTTGAACGGAACCTGAAGGGACCACAAAATATATATCCCATTTAATGGGAGTTCCGTTTGCTGAGAGATCAACAGGTCTGAAGTCTTTGAACAAGAAACCAATCATATTAAAAGCATTTGTTCCATTTAAGGATCACTCTTGTTCAAGTCATTTTGGTTCACTGAGAGTGCACTGTACTTCAATGATCCACCCGACTTTGTTTGTGCAGCATTGGGACCTTCCAGCAGTCCGGCAGCTACCGATAATGAGGATACAGACCCGGGACACCGCTACAAGTGTGATTTCTGTGACTATAAGGCCACGAAATTGTCGCGTCTAGAGACACACATTAGGGTTCACACAGGCGAGCAACCCTACAAATGCAACCAATGCCCTCAGAGCTTTTCGCTAAAGTGTTCATTAACAAAACACCTGCTTCTTCACGCCGGCGTGCGGCCCTTCAAGTGCCATGTGTGTCCTCGGAGCTTCACGACGAGACACACATTAACAGAACACTTGCGCACTCACACGGGTGAGCGGCCATTCAAGTGCCACATATGCCCTCGGAGCTTCACCATTAAGGGTTCACTAACGGAGCATTTGCGCATTCACACGGGGGAGCGACCGTACGAGTGCGATCAGTGCGATTGGAGCTTCACAGCAAAGCGTTCATTAACAGAACACATGCGCACCCACACGGGCGAGCGGCCATACAAATGTGACCATTGTTCCCAGAGCTTCTCATTGAAGAAAACGTTAACAGAACACATGCACACTCATACGGGCGAGCGGCCGTATAGGTGCAACACATGCCCCCAGAGCTTCTCGAAACGGTCCACATTGAGGGATCATCTGCGCACCCACACGGGCGAGCGACCATATAAATGCCCTGAATGCACAGAGACATTTGTGCATAACTCCAGTCTCAGAAGACACAGGCATCAGCATTTACGTGAGTATGCAAGTGCCCCTTCATTAGACACCGAAGAAGCAGATGAGAAGTGAGGGCAGAGAATTGGGAATGTAATATGCACCATATGAATGCAATGAAAAGCAATGAGCATTGCCATGCAGTGGAGGGAGTAGTCGATCACGCACGACATGAGTGTGTGTGTGTGCGATCTTTAGTCGGCTCGCTCATACCACAGGAAAGGTATTAGAAAGAGGGGTAAAGGAAAGGGGTTAACCACAGAAGATCTTCAGATGGCAGCCTTGTAGTAGAGTGCAAGAAGGCAAAGAGCGAATCAACTGATTAATCAATATGGCATGACCAACACAGCTTTGCAAACACCTTATACGATCAGCAGCACTTTACCAGAACTCTGATCTCAGTGACAACTAACGCTCTAGCATTTACACATCATAAGGATTTTGTAGGTGCGGCCGTGGACCATTGCAGATCTTCACTTTGTGTTCTGACAAATGTAAGCATCGAGATTGTCACGGTATTATGGTCTTTGTCGTGTGTCTTCTACCTTGATTAAAATTTTTTTATTGTCACTTGTGGACCTAAACAAAGTTCCTTGTCTATCTCTAGTTGCATTTAGTACGAAACAAATCTTATTTTGTGGTTCAATAATTAATTAGTGTGGTTTATGACTGTAGGAAATATAGTGAACCAGAACTAATGACATGAAAAATCCAGTAATTTCGAAATGAGGACTCGCACGGTTTTTGTGAAGTAAAAGGCAAACTAGCGTGCAACCAGTTTGCTCGAATTTCAACCGTCTTCTATGAATTCGCAAGTACAAATATATTATGCTCTCTTTCCGTCGCACGTAAAAGAATGTAGTTTGGTGCGGTCTATCATGACAAGAACTAACCAAGTGTAACACCAAATGCTACAAAGGAAAGCGAAACTGCATTTAACCAACCTAGATTGCTGCGCATCAGTATAATTTGTGTGCCATTATTATTAATATTAATAAAACTCAAAATGTGCATGTTTTCAACTTTGCAATCTTATTTCTGTTCTGACTATTTTGAAAAATTTATTAAAAATACCGCATATCTATGCCCACAGATGGAAACGCATGCACAGGGAGCACTAATATATGGCACATGCACGGAAATTTTGGATGCTACAATTTGCCGATGGTCCAGAACTCACATGGCAAGCTTTTTGTTATAGGAACTCAAATTTCTTTCAAAAATATTGCAAGAATATCTATTTTTATAATAATGTCTTTTGGTTTTCAATATGTTTTTGTTTAATACAATGTACTTATAATGATACATTTGTATAATAATCCTGTGAAATTTAGCTCCTTTTTTTTGTTCAAATATTGCTATTGTGTTTACACGTCTTTTATTTATATTTTTTAGATGTTCATGTTTCTTTTGCACGTTTATTAAGATGTGAAAGTGTATATGATGTTCATATAAGTGATCACAGTAATGACAGTAATAATACGTGACAGTAATAATATGTCATACATAGGGTGTGCCTAAGCTATCTCTAGCAAGTTTAAATATGCACCGAGGTGCCCTATGATGACCCGAGACTATTGCCCGAAGTACGTCAAACTATTTTTGTGTCCTTGATTGCCTAGTTAAGCATATTTAATTTACTAACTTTGCAAGCAACAAAGCTGGGTGAGAAAATTGTAGATTGGTTTGAAAAACTTTTAATTAGACAGTTTCTAACTTTCTACCTACTAAGTATTAGTGTTTTTCTGCTTACTACTGCCAACGAAATACAAAAATACCACGTGGCATGCCCGCTTGCATACAGTATTGCAGTGCTCCGTAGCGGTTCGCGTCAAGACGACCATACCATTAGGCCATGTGTGCTGCCTCAATGACACCTGTTTTCCTTGCGGCAACACAAGCAATAACCTCTGCGTCTGCTCATCGCTGTCATGAAACTCCGTTAGGGAAGCATATCGTTCCTATGCAGCACATTTTGGAGCCCTGCAATCACGGTGCTTAAGTAGGCATGTCACGGAGTCTTTTGTATTTAATGGGCATCTGTAGTAAGCAGAAAAAACACCATTCATTGACAGATATTATGGGAGAAACTGTCTAATTGGACATTCTAATAACTGATCTACAGTTTTCTTTCGTAGAACTTTTGGCTAGCTTTGTAGCTTCAGAACTTACTTCCTCCAAGCTGTAGTAAGCAAAATGTATTCTGTGGCGTCCTTATACAATGTGTCATCTACTCTGTAACTCTGGCTAAAGATAGCTGGGGCACCCTGTATATACTCTCTTTATATTGTATATACACTTTCTTTTGTGCCTCTTATGTAATATTTGTCTAGTCTCTTTCATGTGCCTTGATTGTAAAGGATCTTTGATGTAGTCTAGCTGTCCATAACAGCCTTCTATTCTGTAGTTCTTTCGGAAAATAAAAATGATATGATTTGATTAGTTGGTTTATATTTGAGAGCTTCCTGTTTATTGTGTAGAACTGTCTTGGTGTTTCACAAGTTTAGTTTAAAGGTATGCTGAACAAACATATATAAAGTAAATGACGAAAGCACAAACATTGCACTCGGAAGAGGCAACTATCTGGGAAAACAGTGTTCATTTCACATATTTTATAACTTTAGACTTGTTGGATGTATTGTTGGAAGATTGCCAGCGCGTGGCGGCTGCTCGCCAGTGCGTGCGAAGCAGCGCATTGACGGCCATCACATCGCGCTCCTCCCCTTTGTCCACCTCTCCTTTTATCCCATTACCCTAAATTATGCAAAGGCCCTGAAGTGTCTTCCAAGAGGGAGCATTGTTTGCTGCCAGTGCTGTTGGTACTGGTTTTAGGGATCGTAGGAGAAACAAAATGAGAGACGCAAGCAACTGCTGCCATGGTTGGCAGATCTGTTTTGTATGGGTCAAACGTCACCTTTTCTAGTGCACAACAGAATTGTTTGCAAGAACTCATTTTGTTATTTTCCGCTAATTTCTGCCTGTAAACAAGGTTATGTCGAATTTCAGAACCCAAACTTCTTAGTAAGCTGGAAATTTCGGCAGAATTTTTCTTTTAGTTCATCGTCCATCCAAAACACTGTTGATGGCTTACAACAAAATGTTTAGCATGTGATCAAAATTGTACTGCAACAGTTAATTTTCATGCAGGAAATGTCAAGATACCTTTTTAATGTAGTAAGCAGAAGCTGAGTTACAAAGGCACCTTAGACAACGTGAACTAAACACAGTTAAATCTGGCCATAACGAAGTCTGTAAAATGGGCAGTTTACTTCATTATATCCAAATCTCATTAAATTGAAATTTGACTTTTTAAGCGAAGTAACCATGAGAGGCAACTTTTCTTTTTTTTGCACAGAAAGTGCCTGATCGTAGAACGTCTGTGAAAGACAGCAGCACAAGGAAATAATTTCAACGTGAAAAATAAATTTTCTTAATTATCAAATTCAGCGACTGCGACTCTGCGGCACGGCTTAGACCTATAATAGTGGCCAAACATCACACGTGACACCGATAAATGAGCACCCAATGTGCTTGCTACATCAAACCACTGAGTCTACTTTGTCGCTGTGGCTTGTCACATTCCAAAACGTTGGGCCATGTTTCCCAGTGGGTAGCAACAACGAAGATATGTTCAACAAACTGATTGAATGGCCTGCTTTCTTCCTCCCTGATGAATGTGCAACATTGAAAGCCGTCGCGTGCCATGGAATAAAAAATTGAAGGACACCTTGTAAATTCATTCTAAAGTGTGTTCGGCGAAAGCCATTCAACTAACTTTGCCTTCCCTTACCCTTTTTTTTTCTGCATGACACTCTCGGGGGCAACATTTATAGATGCTTTTCTATAAACGTTGCTCAGGGAAATGCGCATAGACTTTTGCCAAGCATGTTAGGCACAGCGACGCGATGCTATCATAATGCGAGTGCTGTATAGTCCACTGCAAGACACGACTGATGCCACCGACATTCACTGGCGCAGCCACGTGATTGCCGAGAAAGTGTGAGTGGAAGAGGCTATAGCTGGCACCGTGCTAGAGCACAGACAGAGGGACATCAATATGAGGCACAAGGCTTTTGCCTTACAAAAAGTTGCAGTCTGAAATCCTATAAAAGCTGGGTGACGACCCAAACGCAGTGCTTGGTTCTGTTGATGATGAGAACAGTCCTCCTGTGATAACGATGCATCACGCTCGCTTATGTCTGAAGAATTGAGCAACACCAACAGTACGGCAACACAGTTCTCAATTTGTGGTATTCATTCGTTCAACTACAGACTCATAAGTTGAATGTGCCTCATTTTTCTACTAGTATAGATATCGCTTGCAGGTATACTCTCATTGGTGACGTGCATGTGCAGAGGATGTAAGGGGCACTTGCTTGTACCCAAACCTCACCAGTGCTCCCTCCTCGCACCTCGATGCAACACCGGTTTGTGCCTTTCCAAAGGAAACCCTGCCGACTCGCCCATGATCGGCAGCAATAATTTCCTGAATAATCACTAAATAAAAGAAAGTGGAGCACATAGGGTTTACTCACTTCAGTGCTGTTGTCAATCATAATGCCAATCATAATTGTTACTTTATGTGTGATGGTATCGGCAACACCATATCAGGCACTGACATATGGCACCCACAGATGACTGAGAACACAGATGACTGAGCTGTAGGCAGTATACAGTCGACGTCATTCATGAGGAGCACTAGCAGCAGCGCTGCCATGTTAAAGGTCTATGCTCTTGCCGCACAAGCAAAGAACTCTCTGCACATGCTGTGTCCAAGTTGCATATGGCAACTTGAATATAGAGACCTCCGGAAGACCACAAGAATGCACAGACAGCATGGCATGTACAAATAGATCTTCAAGATGGCGCAGTGGTGGTATTGTTGGTTTGCCAAATGTGTTGCCACGTTGCGTAACAGACTATATGCTGAGTATACGGTAGAATAGTGGTTGCACCATTTTCACCAAAACTGCTTCAGAAAATTGTGCTCCCTTGCTTCATCGGATGCTCTTCGTCTGGTGGCTGCTCTTCCTTTACAGCATCAGTGAAACTGGATCCGTTACATTGAAATAACGGATAGACACACCTAGATATATTCAGGTATCAATATCGTTATCTGAAAAAGAATTGGCGTTTTTAAATTCGGGACGTGAGGGTCCAATGTGAGCACGTAGTTTCTTGCAGTCTCTTTTGACAATTTGGTTTTGTGTGTTTTTTGGTTTCTGCTTGAGCAAGTAATCTTATCGTCTTTTTGTAACATATATATGTGCGTCGTCCTAGTAATGAATTAGTTGAAATTCTGCGCTCCTCCTCGTCTCTTGTGTTGTCGGAAGTTTTTGAGCTGAGAAGCTTAATAACGCCCCTTCAGTTTCTCTGGACAACCGTCACCATTGGTGCAAATAAGAGCAGTGATTTTTTTTTTTTTTGCACTGGTCACTGTTCATTCCCGGGCCAACGAATGGATGAAAATAACTGTACTGACAGTCTGGCGATGTTTAACAAGCCGGCCTCAGGTCTCCCAACAGGGAACTTTGAAGCCTTGCTTCACTGCCAACTCTCAAGCCCACTGGACTGCTCACTCTTGTGTCTTGAAGTTGGAGCTGCACAGCACATTAGACCACTTCAGTGCAACAGCATCGCTCTAGATGCCTGACATAATTTGCTAAATAAGCGCCTCTATTTAACCCCTCATTCATCACTTATTGTCCTAGAAGCTCGCTTTATATGGCACATCCAAATGCATTGGCACCCAACAGCTTTTTCCCCATATATATATATATAAATCTGACCCTGCTGTGCCAATTGCCCCCTCTTCATAGACCGACCTGTCAAACTGCATTTTCCACTGCCCAACTACTGCTAAATAAGCAAAGCTCTTACCCTCCCCCATTTATTTTTATGAACACCTATGTGGTGATGAAAGCATACTATTGTACCACCCCAGTCCTAGTTGTCCATGAACACCTGATGCAACTGGATAAGCACTGAAGGAAGAGTACACTCTAATGAAGGGAGAAAACAGCATTGACCATAGATGTATCTATCGAGGGGGCTAGCCCTCCCACTAAGGAAAGATAGGAGGATGGAGCCCCATCACTTTCCACGGTGGTCTCTATCCCCTGCACACTAAAGAACCATCAACTCAGTCAAAGATTTACTTCCACTCAGCAATCACTGAATTATACAAGAAAAATATGTCCTGCGCTTTTGCTGTTGAAATTGTCTTATATGTGTCTCACGACCACACGCTGCTTTTCTCTGCAATGCATAGTGCCTATGCGACACTGTCGCGCTTTGGAGTGCAGCAGTGCAGAAAAGGCTACAACTGAGTAGGGGCTCTTTAACGTTACAGCACTCCAAGTTTATTGTGCCCTGCCTGGCCAGAAACTTACACAATTTACGTTGCGAATATGTGCAGGTACAGGTAAATGTTTTACACGCCAATAAAATTCTCTTCCTGTTTCAAGAAATTCATTTTCTTTCATCAGAAAGAAACAGCACCATTGCTCGATACATACAGCTACGAGTTTATGAGTGTACAGAGGTTTTGAGTGTTTTAGTAGGGCCACATTGGGAGAGTTAAAGAAGGTTTCCGCTGTTGGTTTCTGATTAATCTGCTCCTCTTTTCTTATTATGATTTAGTCTGGAGTGGTGATGGTGACTTGTGACAAGGCTAGGAGTTAGGAGTAAGGCAGTGGACTTGAGTACAATATGGGCCCACCTTTCAAACTTGTCAAGCAACTTGATCTACCAGAAGAGAATAGTCAAGGTCCACGGTTTTCTGGATAAAAAACAATCAAGTTGACAGCCGGGCCTTGGTCTTGAGTCATCTCGAATTGACTTGTACAGGGAAAATACAACTCGTAAGAGAAAGAAGCACACTTTCACAGCGCTGTTTATTTCTCTCCCTTCCTCCCAGCAAGGATGTGTTCAATGAGTTGTATTTGTGCACCAACAGCTCAATATCATTATACTACAACTGAACATATTTATTGTACTCATGTGAATCTACATCGCCAGCTGGTAAAGTAGCCGCTGTCAATGGAATCGGCAGGCAGCACTTTTTAATTACATTCAGAATGAAGGGCTGTCAGACTATTAAAAAAAATGCATAGGTATCGTTCAACATAGGAATGCGCTGATAGGTGTGCACACGTCATTTTAATGCCACGAGATTTTGCAGATTTGTGACGTGTAACAAGCGCATGATTTTATGGCCCACTGAACATGCTTGGCAAATAGCACAGAACCAGTTTTTGCATTGAAAGCAGTGTATTCTCATGTGCATGAGTGGCCATCGCGTGATGGATCACTCTGTGACCATTTCTTACGTCGCATTACAAGCAGGTGCCGCTTGCATGACCGACAAAATTTAGACCAATGATAGACCAATGTGGAACAAAACAATATGCTAGGTGATAATGTGGTATTCACATACAATGTTTCAAAGAAAGTTCTTGCCTGCACTATTTCAATAGGCATATTTACTTTAAGCAGCAGGAGTGTCCTCCAAGTAAAGTTTGAAATACAAATATTATGAGTATAAAGAATGTACTATGCAGCTACAATACTGCTAGTCATTATTAGAAAAAAACTTGTGGTTTACAAATTAGCAATATTAGTAATGTTTAGGAACAGCAATTACACTTGGAGCAAACAAGAAAAAACACAGTATATGCAAAACTGAATATGTGCAAGAAAGTGTAGTACTAATGCTGAGAACCAGAACTTGCAGTGATGGCTACCTACATTAAAAATGCGATAATTGTGAGCTGCTCTTCGAGGTTAACAAAATTTTATTGAATGGCACAAATTTATACTGCTGGGTAGGCCGCCGTTGACATAATTGTATTCATTCATAAAGTTAAAGGGGGTAATTAATAAGATGTGTTGCTTGGAGTACTCTCATGTGCATAATGGGTGTTTGTATGCATATGCTATAACTCGGTGTACCTTTCAGTAATGTCATTAAGCACTGCTACCAAAATCCTGCATCTCTTTGTATAAAATGCATCGCACTGAATGCAAATGAGGCTTTCTCTCCTTCTATCTCCCTCTCTGTATCTACATTTACACACAAACAGGAGGCTTGCCCCCCCCCCCCCCAACTCGCGAAGAAGTCGGTACGCCACTGGCGTGGACTGCTTGCTCAGATGGCCGAATTGGACGGCTTCTAGATTTGACTGAAATAAAATTACTACTACTACAACTACAATTTCCAAAACATGTTTCTCCGGTTCATCTCCTGTTTTACCGCTATTCAATAAATTCAAATTTTGCGCTGTGACGTCAGAAAAATTGAGTGCGGTTTTTTTTTTTTGTAAGTGACTTGTTAATTCATAAGGAAATAATATTTATTCTCATGAGCTGTTCCTGCTCATGAAAGTGCTAATTGTAACGCCCTTTTAACTTGTTTCTGTTTTGTTACAGTGAAGGGGTGAGGTCACTCTAGTCAACGCCTTCTCTCATGGAGGAAGGAATAAACACAAATAAACTACGGCCACTATGGCCTTCTCACTCAAGCACGGAGGAAGGAAAGGTAAGGAGCGGCCCTGATGTCACTCGTTGTGAAGCCGCGATAAAGCCGGAAGTCGGCCATATTGAGTAGGCAAATTCTCCTCTCTTGTTTACATATGAATTCGAAGCAGAAAGACGCGACTCCCTCCCCGTCTCGGAAAGCACGTGGGCTGCGCAGCGCGTGTGTCGTGACGATCCGAAACTAATGGAACTGGGCTCATCACTCTGAGCCAGCGGGACACCTCCAGCGAAATCGCTTCATCCGAGTAATAAGAGGGAGTAACAGCTCACCGACAACGAAGCAACTACGAGAGAACGCGCGCTAGATGCACTGACAACGGCGAGTGCTTTCACGTCATTAATTGAGCAACTGTACAGACAACACGATCGGTCGTACGCCTTGTACGGTTGCATTCCACTACGCGGCCGACGGCAGCGTCCGGCCACTGTGTCCGTGTTCCGCGTGAAACTCACCGGCGTCAGCATTCTGCGACCGTGGTGACTTTGAGCACGGTGCAAGTGACACATGAACGCGGTTGCTGTTACGTTGAGATTACATGCAATGCTGGTGGAGAGTGTACCAAGCGGAACAGAAAAGGTGTTTTAATACGCACATGCAAGTTGTTACTGTACGCACACAACACGAAACTACGTATGTGCACATGGTCCTCACGGCGCGTCTTGCTGGGCTCAACAGCGTCGTCCGTTGTCACAAGCAGGAGCACTGCTCAACTGTCGCTGACCTGCAAGGCGTTCGTCGTCATTCAGCTTCGTCATGGTGCCCAACGCAATTTCGCTGAACACTAACTGCTTCATCCGCGTCATCCGCCGCACGACACATGGATATGCACTTGTTCCACGCACTGTCAAAACCCCGTGATGGACAAAGGGATTTGTAAACGTTACTAAGAGTAATGTAACAGCCAGGAGAACACTGCGTAACCAATAACGCGGCGCAGAGCACAGATATTGTCCGCCATGGCTCAGAACGAGACCTGGGGAGGCACACATTTCGCCGCCAGCCGCGGCCGCTCACTGCTAGACCAGCTCCACTGCGCAACACGTAACCATAGCAACGCCACCATTGTGCCTACTGAATATGGCCGCCATGATGTCATTTCCGCCACATTTTTTACACCCTGCGCCGACTGGGCATGCCCTCTCCTTACCTTTTTCATTCATCCGTGCACTCAAGCATGACCTACTACACTCCTGACCTGCCCAGAGAGCACCTCTTCCAGCGCCCACGTTCTAGTTCATACCTTCTGCCGCTAGGGCCGTAACCTACGAGCGGCGTGGCGCTAGGCAGCACCTGCTCGCTGACGTCATCTTCACTCTTTGTGGTCAAATTTTGACCAACAAAGCACTCGTAGTGCGTATTTATGATCCAAAATTTAGAATTATTCAGAAATAATAATACTAAAAGACATTCAGAATTTTTTTGCAATAAAATGCACGCGACCACGCATAGGCTGCCCTACATCGTGTAAATCTACGGGTTCCCACGTTTGTCAACCAGTGTGCTATAAATACTCAAGCGCTCTGAACACCTTGCTTAACCAGCAATGTATGGGAAGAAATAGTCACATATATGCCGCCAGTTCACTGCAGAATGCAGGCATTCTTATACCAGCGCCTACAAAACAACCGTAAAGAAACAGACGAACAGGTATAGGTAGCGCCACCTACGGCGAGCGATTGAACGAGAGCGGGGACACGCGCTCCCATAGGAACCCCGCTATCTGAACAGGTCAGGAGTGTAGTAGGTCATGCACTCAAGTGTCCTGGTGCGGATTGGCCGCTAGGGGTCTTGGAGTGCAGCAGCACTTCGCTTCGGCTCCGTACCGCGACAGCGAAAATTGCCAATCGCTGGTATCTCGAGTGCTCTCAACAACACGAACGCCTTCATACAGGTGAGTGCTCTCCACTAACCCCTCTTGAGGTTTCGGCGAGCCCCAGGAGGGCCACCAGGCCCAAAAATCCAGGCCCCGTCGCGCCACCGCCGTGCTAGGCCTTGCGGACGCGTCGCGCCGCAGCCTCCTCACCTTAGGTAGAGTGTACTAGAACAAGGGGAGTGCCCGGACCGAGATCCAAAAAGTGAGGCCCAAACGGGGTCAAATCCGCTAGTGGCGCTGCGATCGGTAGTCTGTGACCTGTCGTCGTTTTAAGAGCCGTGCGCAGCTCCGCCGAAGTGGTCGAGGGGTAGAATGCTCGCATCCCACTAAAAAGACCCAGGTTCGAATCACCGCTGTGACCATAGATTTTTTTTTTAAATTTCACGTGTACAACTGTATTGTTTGGCTTTTTTTTTAAATATGCCTTCAGTTTCTACATATTGCTACAAAACATTACGCGAGATATGAAGTAAAGGAGAAAAAAACTTGACAGCAAGCGCATTTATTTGCAGCGCCACCGCACGGGATTCAACGAAAACTTAAAAGCATAGCTTGCGAGATTTTAGCGAATAAAAGAGAGACGGTGTGCTTTCACTCGCCTGCGGTCGCCGCCCACTGGCTCGCTTAAAAAAAGAAAAAGAAAAACTGAAAGTAAACGATTTTCAGTCGGCGGGAAGTCGCGAAGGTTTGAATACTGGTAAAGCAGCGATGTTCTGTCTGCTCGAGTTTTCAGTGTTCCTCCTCACACTAAATGCGTAAGATATTGGCGTGTAACATTAATAAAGCTATCACGAGGTGTGCGGAAACAGACAGGTGAACGTGTTCATATTTTTGTGGCAGACGATAAAAAGCGCTGTCCGCAGTGCTCGTGCGCGAAACCTCATAGTTGCCGCAGCGGGCTGGCGGTGTAGCCGAGCAGACGACACGCGTGTTCCCCTTCAGATGTGGACCCCTCTGTACAAGTGAGAGTCTCACGTCCTGTTACACCTTTCGCAAATGAAACCAAAGCGGCAGGGCAACTGCTGTGTGCCCGGCTGCGGGGTTACCTACATAGGATCTACTGAAGGCAGTAAGTGTTCGCTATTCGCCGTTCCAACATCTCCGACCCTGAGGGAGAAATGGGAGTACAGCTTACGCTTGCCAAGAGGGCACATGAAAAGTTCAAGTGTGGTCTGCGAGGCACATTTCGAGCCGCATCATCTGCTTCGAGACTTCGTGCACATTATAGGCGGTAGAGAGGTCAGGTTGCCCCGTGACCGGCCAAAGCTTGCAGTCGGAGCAGTGCCTGTTATACTGAGTGGACAACAACGTTCCGACGGGGGTGACCAGGTGACTAATAATTCGACAAGTCGTCAGCATGCCAAACAAGATGCCCCCGGGCCATCAATGACCAAGTGCGAAGAGAAAAAAAGGTCCTCTAGCGCTGCGAGCTTGACAGAGAGGCATGCAAAGTGTGTGAAGTCGGCAGCGCATCCCGTGATGGACTGCAATTCGGAGACACAAGGCGGTACCACGAATGAAGGAAGACGTTCCCTTCTTACACTGACGATGCCGTCAACCTCCAGATGGACAGCCCTTCAGTTCCCGCATGTTGATGGTGTCTTCTATGTCACCTCCACACTAATACCGCCTTCAGAAATATCCCATGACAAAGTTATATTCCTGAAAGAAGAAGAAGACGGACTTCTCTGCCGAACACATATAAACGGCAGTCCTTACGACGAAAAACGGGCTCTATCTTTCGCACAGGCAGAGGAACATATGCAAAAAATCGACGCAGCTTCTGTATGCCCTGGCTCCATAAGGAAAAATGAACCTAATGATGGCCCACTTGAGACATTTGCCTCTGGACGGAACTTCAGATGCCATGGAGGAGCGTTTTACAGCAGAAGCTGTGAAGGTGTTGTACCTAACGGAGGTAAGTAGGTCTATGTACTTCACCGATACGGACAGAGCTTAAATTAAAGCGTATAGGAGAGGGACGTTTTGATAAAATTTATGGTGATTTTGAACGAGTTGTCAAAATATATGCAAGGAAACGACATTAATATGCACATCTTATTTCCATTTGCATGTTTTAATTGCTAACGGGCAGGGGTGTTTCTCTTACAGAGGTATAAAAAAAAAAGATCGCACAAGTTTACATTTCATGTGTGCAATTATTATCACGAAAATAAAAGAAAAAGAACTCGAGTGAAATTTATCACTGTTTAACACTACTGTGAGTTAATGTTCTTCCCATTACTCCTCTCAAATCGAGAAAGCTTGATGGTTGACGGTGCGTGCGTGCATATGTTTGTGTGCGTTAATGCGACTGTTTGTGGGTAGGCGTCTGTGTGTGTCTGTCTGTGGGGCGTAAACATGTAATCAGACCTTTTTTTTTTAACTGTGCAGGTGTAAAATGCCGTCCATGCGCCAAGGCAAGGCTGTCCCTGATTAGGAAAAAATGTAAGGTGATGCGTACCACTGCTGCTACTGGTGCCACTTCTGCAAAGCGAGCCATTTGTCGCCAAACGAAAACCTTGAGACAGCAAAATCGCCGACTGCTTGGACGGGTGTCAAACTTGAAATCAAAACTGAGAGAAATGGTGAAGCAGAACAAAGCTATAAAGGAAGGCACTTTTGAAGAAAGTATTGCTGACATGCCTCCAAAACAAAGAGAAGCAGCACTTCATTTTTTCCGCGCTTCCAAACGAGCGAGTACCAGGGGATTAAAATTCACTCAGAATTGGATCTTAGAGTGTCTGCTCATGAAGATGAAAAGTCCAAAGCTTTACAAATACATGAGAAGCAACAAGATCTTAGTCCTACCAAGTGAAGACACCTTGAGGAAATATTTGAGCTCGTACAAGACAGGGTTCGGTTTCTGCACAAGGGTCCTGAGTGCTCTAAAAAAAAAGACGAGATCTATGGACGCCTTTAAGCGACACGGAGGGCTGCTAATTGATGAAATGAAACTATCTGAACACTTGTCAGTCACATCCGCCGCCACTATTGAAGGTTTGGTTGATTTAGGCCATTTTACATCAAAAAAAGATAAATGTGAGCCATGCGACCATGGCATGGTGATTATGTTTGCACCTTTCACCGGCAAGTGGACACAAGTATTAGCAGTATTCGCAACACACGGGAACGTTAAAGGAGAGCTCCTCGCGAAAATTCTAGTGGAGGCTGTATTGCTTGCAGAAGATGCCGGTCTTTTCGTGGACTTTGTCACTTGCGACGGTGCGACATGGAACAGGAAGATGTGGAAGGTACTTGGAATCGAAGCAACGTCTGAGAACATTCAATGCAGAATGAGGCATCCCAAAGACAGCAGTCGCTACGTCCACTTCCTTTCGGACTTTCCGCATCTCATAAAGTGTCTTCGCAACAACTTGCTCCTCCACGACTTCAACACTCCAGATGGGCTGGTAGGTTTTCAAGCTCCCATTTATTCCTTTTTCTTCTGTTGTTTTATTGTTGTGTGTTTGTTATAGAACTTGAACGAATGCTTTCCGATAATTTTTGCGTTTATGTTATGGAGATACACTTCGTTGAGAAATGTATGCTTCGCGTCCAGTTGGTTCATTGGGTAAATGTCAATGTAAGATAGCACTCACTCACTACAGTTGAGGAAAACAAACTGGGAAGGCTGCCGGAGCGCCGCCATAGTCCTCTTTGTGGGCTGTTGTTACCATGAGTGACACTCCCCCTCCCCTCCCTCCAAGAAAAAAAAGAAAAAAAAATGTCTGCTGAACTTGAGATGTCGGATTTAGGGCTCCCATGCAACAGCCCAGAAGGGATGGGGTCCTCGATCCTCTCCATTCAAAAAACAATAAAAGAAAAGAAAAGGTTTGTAGACGTTTTAGTGCGACAACGTTAGAACTGTATCTACAAAATAAAAAAGAATCCTGTGTTCGAGTGGGTTTGGCGGACAAATTCGTTCGCTAATTCTGGAACATCGCCAAATCAAGTATACACACACACACACACACACACACGTATATATATATATATATATATATATATATATATATATATATATATATATATATATATATATATATATATATATATATATATATATATTGCCACGAGGCCACCCATCTTTTCACCGAGACCTACTAACTTCTCGAGATCCATGGTGTCTCGCAAATAAAAACCTTGCCACGTGCACAAAATATCTGCCTAAAACGGTCTATCGGAACACTCTCTGCTCACTCGCTAACGAGAACAATGAGCAACACACAGAAATCGGACCGATAGCACTATCAACGACTCGAGGCTCTTTCTCACTACTTTGGACACACCGTGCACCATATATATGGTGCACGGTGGTTATATATGGTTATATTATATATATATATATATATATATATATATATATATATATATATATATATATATATATAACATTATTTTGACACTTTACAATAAACTATTGCTATATGCTAAGGGAAAGGCCTTTGCTCAGCAGGAGGAAGAGTCGGGAATGATCCGAGATTCGTAAACTGTACGAATTTGTCCGCCAAACCACTCGAACACAGGATTCTTTTTTTATTTTGTAGATACAGTTCTAACGTTGTCGCACTAAAACGTCCTACAAACCCTTTTCTTTTCTTTATTGTTTTTGAATGGAGAGGATCGAGGACCCCGTCCCTTCTGGGCTGTTGCATGGGAGCCCTAAATCCGACATCTCAAGTTCAGCAGACATTTTTTTTTTCCCTTTTTTTTCTTGGAGGGGGGGGGGGAGTGTCACTCATGGTAACAACAGCCCACAAAGAGGACTTATGGCGGCGCTCCGGCAGCCTTCAGTGGAAAAGTCTATACTTCTTACGACGTTAGCTTTCGTTTGACGAAGCCGCACGCCACCTACCGGCATGAGCATTGGACTCGGTAGTCGACCTTTTACGTACCGTATGAAGCGTGCGGCGATGTTTCGTTTCATGATTTCATGGCAGTAACCGTCTCCTTCCAAGCTTTGTGCATCGGCCTAGTGGCGGATCCAGGGGAAGGGGGGGGGGGGGGGGGAACAGGGCGATCGCCTTCCTTCCCTAAATTTCTGTCAGCGCTCCTCCCCCTCAATTCAATGCTTCGCAGTCCACCTCCTATCACCAATTAGGACAAATGAGTGGAACCCCTGTGAGCACATAGTAACAGTGGTTTGGCACAACGAAGAGGTTTTTCTGCTAGTAAAAAGAAAAAATTCATTACCACGCCCCCCCCCCCCCCTCCTGTGTACTTAATGTGACCTCCCATCTCAAATAAGTGGCTAGATCCGCCCGTGCTCACACGGTAACTTCCTTCGTTTACCGCGTCTTTACATATCATGATTCACTTGTTATGGAAACCTCGCCCGGAAAACGGTTCCATTTTTGTCCGGGTGACATTAGAGGAGGCTTCATGTCAGAACCCCCTAGCAGATTTCACATACGCAGGATTAGATTGGTGGCATTAACGATGACCTGATAGTTTTTATTCGTTGCCTCGTTAATATTTGAGCCTTGAAGAGCCATAAAATTACTTCCTCTAGTTGAAGAGTTTCCGGGTTTTACAACATAATTCGAACTTCCCCATCAATTGTTAGAACTAGTTTCAATTACATATGATTTATGTTTCAGGTCTCCTTGGACGCTGTCAAAGACGTCTACGCAATGGATGGGAGCATCGTGACACTTCGCGTGATGCATGGCATACGGGAGGCCCACCTCAATCCGAACACTTTGAGAAGATGCGCGTCCCCTACGCCTACCAATTGTTCGGTCCACAAGTGACCCGTGGTCTGCGGTTCTACCAACAAGATGTCGAACCGTCGAGACGCAGCTGCATACAGGCGACTTTGCGGTTCTTGAGTAAGTGTGTCCGACATCCTAATTGTGTTGGTATTAACAGCAAAGCTTACGATATGTTTTGAAGAGGGAAGTAGAAGGACATATATGTTTGCACAGCTGGGCACTTGAGCATGCAATATACACTAGAGCGAGTGTACCGTGCTGAGTGTGTGTATAATATCAGAGTCACCTGAAAACGGCAAGCCTAGGAACTGTCGTCAACGGACACCTCATTACTACGGCGTTTTGTTCTCCTTGTGATATATTGCAGGACACTTCGAACATGCTGCAAGGGAAGCCTGTGGCATGTTCCGAAACCACATAAAACGCTCTTATAGGTTATTCGAACATCTTACTAGAATGTTAAGCTCACAGGGATAAAACAAATTTTCTCTACGCAGATTATAACATGTGGCATTTACTGCGTTTCTTGTCGCCCAACCCCCAGCGTTCTTTCAAACTTAGTAGTAAATTTCGCAACGTTACCTGTGCTAAGTTGTACTCAGTGTACATCTGTCCGTAAACCAAACAGCATAATTATATCATACTATTAATTTGGCGACACCTTCATGCACCTGAAATAGTGAGGCACGAATCCCCACGATGGCATGCAGTGTGATGTGCATTGCGCGGTCTTGGTAAAATTATCTTGCACACGTACAAATACATAAAACGGCGTGCAGAGAGTAACGTTCTTCTTATTTTCTTTTATTTTATGCAGGATGATAAACAGCATCATCAACATCATGTCCTCTCGGTACGCGAGAGTAGCGCTGCGGTTGAACTCAAGTGCGGTCGACTGCCTCTACACCTTTCTTGCGTACTTGACTGAATGGGAGTCGCACGTAAAAGGCACGCGGGGCTTCCTTAGTCAGTCCACAGCAGCAGGGTTTCGAGTAACCATCAAAAGCACCTTGCTATTGCTGGAATACCTGACGACGGAAGTAGGCTATGCCTACCTGATGACAGCCCGGCTCAACCAAGACCCCCTGGAGAACACTTTTGGTATAGTGCGGCAGTGCAGCGGGAATAATGATCATCCTACGCCGCAGCAGTTCCTCGACACAATGGCATGCATCAGCTTTTGCAACCTTGTGCGCTCGCCGGACAAGGGCAATGTGACTCCTGGCACACTTGACTCTCTTTTGTCCCCTATACTGTGCTCGCCTCCGTCACCGCCACCGCAGACCTCCGGCTTCACTCATGCACTAGATGAAATTCACTTTGAAAGCAATGAAAACGACATGTTGGATGATGTGGTGAACATGAGAGTGACCATGAGGCATACGTGTCTGTCAGAAGTGACCGCAGACTGGTCCACTACATAAGCGGGTATGTTGCAAGGAAATGCATCGTGCCGTTGCACTGTTCTGCTTGCGAAAACGACTTGTTGACTTCACGAGAATCTGAAAGTGCTATCGCACAGTTCACACAACAGTGTGATTACGGGGGCCTTTTGTACCCATCTTCGACCTTGTCCAACTTTATTGGTTTTCTCGAAGACACTTTCACTGAATGTTTTAGCACTCGCCGCGTGCACCATGACAGCATCATGGATGTGATAGAGCTTCTGAAGGTGAAAAAAGCAAAACTAATTGGATGCGAGGAGCACCGTGAACATGTCACGGCACGAGTGGTAGGTTTTTATGTGCTGACAAGACTGAGATTCTTTGTCAAAGCCTTGAATCGTGCACAGCCATCTAGGCGGAAGTCTGCACAACAAAGAAACAGAGCAGGTGCTCGTAAGGAGCCAGGGTTGTTTATAAATGAAGAAGTGGCCATCAAAACAAATTCATTGAAAGTTCGGTTTCGATGTGCATTGGGAGTACTCGTGCAGTGCTACGTAGCTGACATATCAGCGATCAGAAGATGACAACGAAAGAATGGACTGACTTGCCCGCCGTGCTTGCTGTGCTCTGTGTGGTTCGGTGTTATTACACTCGCGAATAGTCATTTTACGTGACATATTTGTGGTGGAGCTGCTGGCTCTTCCCTGTACCCATCACGAAGCTCCACTTCGGACGTATCATCACGGGTCCAACCATGTCACAGGTTCAAGGAACATCGTCTTCACCACCCGCCTCTTCTGTGACTCCTACCTACGTTGTCGTATACCTCCTGCTCGTGATCCTGGCATATTTCCAGGAATATATAGATCGCTTTGACGTTAGATATATATGGGGGGTTTAACGTCCCCAAAACCACGATATGATTATGAGAGACGCCGTAGTGGAGGCTCCGGAAATTTCGACCACCTGGGGTCCTTTAACGTGCACCCAAATCTTAGCACACGGGCCTACATCATTTCAGACCGCATGGGAAATGCAGCCGCAGCAGCCGGGATTCGATCTCGCGACCTGTGGGGTCAGCAGCCGAGTACTTAGCTACTGGACCACCATGGCGGGGCACGCTTTGACGTTGACAAGTGCCTTAACGTGTACGAACAGATCAGCGCCGGCTATAGGTGGGCCCGACACTCATGCTCGCCAACGTGTTTCTTTACCTTGATGGCCACTGCAGATGTGGTTCCTGTAGGTTATTCGAACACGTTACTGAAATGTCAAGCTCACAAGGCTAAACCAAATTCCTCTACGTAGAATATATAGTGTGACATTTACTGCGTTTGTTGTGGTTCGAGACGCACGAAGTCGACATTGCCAGCTGGGACACTTTCAAGGAGACGATCCGTGACCTTTTCGGCGACACTGCTGCACGGCAGACGAACTGCACTAAATCAGTCGGCTATCGGGTATAGGCG
>WOVY01000613.1:0-26237 GCA_013436015.1 Rhipicephalus annulatus
TTTTCAAAATGACCTGATATGACAAATTTTGAAAGCTTGCCATGGCTATAAATGCTAGAAATATAGAAATTTGCTAGAAATATAGAAGCGGCAATATAGAAATTTGGGATAATTATGTGAGGCCACTGCGAGTGTGTCTGCATATTGAATGAGATGTAACCTTTATGCCCTGGTATCCACACCAGGCGAATAAGTCGTAAATTATTGGGGCAAGAGCATAAAATACTTTTAAAGCATTGGACATATTAGGTGCAGTTAATGAACAACACAGAGACAGGCAGCCTGAAAGATAAATAGCATCTGTAATTGATTGAGGTAATTTCCGTAATGCTAAGAGAATTGCAAGTAGTCCCGCCAGATAAATAGGTGTAAAAACAGGTAAACGGATTGAAAAAGACCAATTCAACACTGAACATGCAATTCCTACTCCTGCCTTCTCTTCGCAAACTGAAGCATCAGTTGCTATTACAATCTTTATTTGTAATCTTGCCAGGTGGTCTTTTAAAATGGCAGTTGGGTATCTGCTGGGAAGACTTTTGCAATTATAAGGGAATATATTGTCAAATTCTATTTTCATGCTTGAATAGGACGTTCTTAGTACCAGTACCTTACGAAGGTGAACTTGTAATGTTTCTTAAGAGCTTCTGTGCGACGATCACTTGTGGGCGCCTTATTCAAGACCACTGTTGGTTAAAAAAGGACGTCAGCTCATTTGTGAAAACATATTGCGACCTGCCTCAGTGGGGATGCATAAATTTTTAGGAAGTACTCACAAGATTGCATGCTCACGTTGCTCTTTCTCTTTCCAACGAGCACGATACTCCTAAACGCGCGCGTGTGCAACTCTCTCAGAGTTAAACATTCGTGCAGAGCACGAGCCGGGGACGTCACGATTACTAACAGACTGAAACACGGGTAATGTCAATTAACTACTACCCGCCGATAATCACACAAGCCACACCACTCATGCACGCACAAGCTTTCTCCGGGCCCTCGTCCCGTGGCACGGAGGTTGGCCCAAAGGTAAGATAACATCACTACTTTCCTCACTGCGATGGTATTGCGCTGCTGCTACGGACGCAAAGGCGAAGCTTTACAGCGAAGGGAAATATCTGATCATTCGAACTTACTTTATATTTTTTTTTTCATCAACTAGGCAGCAACGCTACTATCCACACCGGCAGACATGGCACACTAAACTCTTCCGAGTTTTCTTACTACAATGTTCAATGAACGCGGTCACTTAGTACGTGTGATGACAAGAAACAAGGACGAAACATACTCAGCATGTCAAATCCACAAATCACACACACATTAACAAAGGAGAATCCGCACAGCATGCACACACGTGCCACAGCGTATAGCGTGGTGTTCCGTGTAAATATGCGCTAAATATGCGCAAATAAAGGCCGTTTTACATGACACAAAAAGTAGCGATTTTCAGGCTGCGAATTCGTTCGCAGCGAAAAAAAAGGGCAGTTCGCCTCCCGCCGCAGCGATCCATGGCGAGCTTCCAACATGTTGGAAATTTTCGCTCTGATCGCAGCGGCGGGAGCGATTTTTGGTCGGGACCCGTCGAAATAGGGCTGGTCCGGCCAAGCCGTCGAAATAGAGTCGACGTGTTTGTTTCGGCTATGGTGGCTAGAATTGAAGGTGACGCCAGCACCCGCATAATCGCCGAGTGCGCGCGATCCTACTTTTCAAGCGCGCCGCGACGGCCACCACGGCGCTGCGTCGGCATACGTGATGCGGGCGAAGCGCGCGCTCCGCGTTCTATCGTCGGCTCGCTTCTGGACTCGCCCGTTCGCCTCTGAAAGTGTGCCTGGGCGTGTGCAGTTTCCCGCGTTGTTGTCTCGCTTTTGGCAAAATGTATTTAGTTGCTGACACGACAGTGTGACTGCCGAGCTTAGGATGAACTCCAGCACTACGAAGCGAGCAGTCAACGCCACTGCTTCGCTCCTGGCTGCACAAGCGGCTATGTGTCATCGAGGAAGCAAGGTCAGCGTGCTTTTCTCTTCTCTGTTCCCAAAGACCCTGCCCTCTTCGAAGCCTGGCGACGAGCCGTACCCCGTGCCGACAAGTCGTGGGCGCGAAGTCGGCGCTCTGTGAGCTCATTTCGACGAAGCAGTTTATTGAGCGTTCTTACACGCCACGTGATAAACGGCGAAACTGTTCAGATTCCCCGAAGGAAACTGCGTGCTGAAATCTGAAGCGGTTGCTAACTATATTCCCAATGTTCCTGCGTATCTTTCAAAGAAAGTGCCGAAGAAAGGACGCGAAGAACATCCACTGCGGCCTGCCATCGAAAATTCGACGTCAGGAACCAAGCACGTCTGCTTGCGAGGAGACAGCTGGAGACAAGCGAGGACAAAGCGAGGAGACAGCACAGAAAGCGACAGTCACCAAGTACCTGTTCTGAATGTGCCTGCAATTCCTGACGCCCGCAAGTGTGATCTTCCCAGCGCTTACTGGGCTCGACATATAATTGCTGGAGCGACAACGCCACGGTGTTTACAGTGTGCGCACTAGATGGTGACAAGTTGACTGTTGACAAGTATGTGCTAATGACATCAAATGAAAACCAACTTCAAGTGACAGCTTTTGTGCAAGCCACAAAAATAAGGACCCTTGACATTACACGGACATCGAAATGGCAGAAGAGTTGCTTCGGCGACGTCGACTCCATGATACCATGCAGAGGGTTTGGTAAAACTGGTGATTTGGAGTAAGTTTAAAGTACAAGGAGAAGACTTTTGATGACAGAACCTTCAGCCCATCTTGCCGTGGGGTTGCTCCAACGCCAAAAAAAAAAGAGCTGCCCACAATGCAAGCACCTCCGAAGACTGCTCCGGAATCGAGAGTCTTACAGGCGAAGAAAAGGCAAAAATGTGGCACCTAGTCCCAAAAGCTTTCATACAGGCTTAAGCTGCGAACAGCCCAAGCGAAAAGGAGACGCCTGAGTGTTCCTGCAGGATAAATCACTCATCAAAGAAATGGAAGAGAAAGAGAATGGCACAAAATGACTCTGCAGCATTTGAAGAAGCGGTGAAGGCCCTACCCATTAGCAACAGCAACAATTCAAGGCGTGCTTTGCAGCGGCTAAAAGAAAATCCACCAAAAGAAATGAAGTATGAAAGTGAATGGGCTCTAAAGTGCCTAATTATGTTCATGAAAGCCCACGCCTCTATGAGCACATACGCAAAAAAAAACATCATGGCGTTTGCCTTCTCGAACTTCACTACGCTCGATATCTCAAGTGTTATTTTACCCTATATTTTACCTGTATTCTGTGATGTGCAATAGATATGACTTATAATATGATGTGCAATAAATATTTGTTTTATTTTCCTCCCCAGAGCTTGGGATAATATTTTTTTTAATAAAGCCGTCGCCTTGCACTCCAAAACACTGCAGGGATATTCGAACGAAAGCTTTTAGTTACGCAGATTCAACGTCACAGAAATCTCGCAGCGACGGCCAATTTCTTTTATTGCTTGAAATGGCGTTCTATCTGCCATCGTCACAGTGAGTTACCTGAATCGCCAATTTATCTGAATCGTGTATCTTTAAAAGGTCCGCGCGCTCAAGACGCAGCGCGCGTAAACTAGCATCACCATTCCGCCGACAGCGCCACCGCCGCGCTGCTCGAAACAGAGGAGCGGCTTTGAGCTCCCGTTGGCGTCACCTCCCAATTCTAGCCACCATAGTTTCGGCAATGGCCGATGCTGTGCATATTAAAATGAAGGCAAAATGAATTCAGACTAGAATGACGAAACAAGCAAGCCCTTCGTTACCGTTGACGGTAACTTCATGATATCATAATGTACATATAATTACATTACATTCGTGCCTGTCACATGAGTGGTGGCAAGAACTCACCGCTCCAGCCGCAGAGCAAAAATTGTAGACCGTTCGCGGTACAATTGAAACTACAGTGGCTAGAATAGGAAAGTGTGATGAACGGCAAGCGGTGCCCATAGAGTTTCCTAAAATTAACTAAAAGGCACTCTGGCGCTGGCGATCGTTCAGTGACCATGGGATTGATCACGGAGGAAGGAAAAAGTGCTAAGGAGAGGCCCTGACGTCACTCGTTGTGAAGGCCGCGATGAAGCCGGAAGTGCGCCATATTGACTAGGCAAATTCTCCTCTCTTGTTACATACGAATGCGAAGCAGAAGGCGCGACTCCCCCTCTGTCTCAAAAAGCACGTGGCCTGCGCGCCGCGTGCGCCGGTGCTATCCGAAACCAACGGAACGGATTTCAACACGCTGTCTTGCCGCGATACGTTCAACAAAATCTCTGCGTATGGCTGTTGTACTCTTGCACTGCCGGCTTTTACGATAAACACGGCAAGTTGCACGTTAAGCTTTTTTTTTATTTGATGTGTTCTTTGTGAAAATAAAGATGATATTTCGGGCATTGCGCGCGACGAACCAGGCACCCGAAATTTGTACAGCTTCTTTTCAGATCACTTTCCAGTGTGATTCACACGCACTAGTAGCTACGGAGAGCGGAAACCAGGATCGCGTTAGGGCGAAAGGTGGGAAGTTAGCCGAAGGAATGCGTGAGAAAAGGTCTGCGGGAAGCTTCAGGCGTCGACACAGCCGTCAAGGACGGCAGGGAAAGCCAGCCAAATGCGAGGGAAGATAACTCCGGGATAAGTGGCTAGTCATTAGAGGAAACTAAGAGAAGGCGCTCGTTTCTGTCTTCCTTATCTGGAACCACAGCTCAGCGCCAACCGCCAAGGATGGCGGGTACGGCCATCCGGCGGAAGGCGATGGAAAAGGAGTTCGGGATAATCGGTTGTATGAAAGAGAGGCGTTTGTTTCTGTTTCCCTTATCGGGAAGGCGGCTAAGCGCCTTGCGTGGTGTGTAAGGGGTGATTCACGCGCAAACAGACCCTTCAAGGATGCCCGCCCGGTCCCAAAAGCGCCCGTAAAGAAAACACAGCATTCCTCCTTTCTCAACGAAAGCAAGATATGATTGCGTATACCACACTGGAGGATTTCGAGTAGTATTAGCGGCACGTCTTGCTGCGTTCGCACTATCCCTCAAAGCTCCACTGCAAGCACTTCGCTGTGTGCGCGGTCACAGCCACAATGCCCAGCTGTTGTGTGCCAGAATGCAAGTCACGCGGGTCGCAAGAAGTACCAGCCACCTCCTACCACTTGTAAGTAAATTTACTTATTCGGTGCATTCGGTAGAGTAGACGCCAAAGTTGAATGTATATGATGCGCATAGTGGCAATTCTTCTGTACATTTTATAAATTAACATGTTAGTTACACTGCGTGTATACTGTGCAACACATATGCAATCATTCATTCATCAGGTTTCCCAAAGACGGCCGTTCGTCGGACAAAGTGGATAGAAGCAATTTGGCCACCGCATATTCGCCGGGAACCTGCAAGGAAGGCTCATGTTTGTTCGAAGCATTTCTTAGAGGAGCATTTTGATCGCACGTCCGCGTTCAAAGTCCGCCTACGAGAGCATGCAGTTCCTACTCTTTTGGTGAAACGAATGAACTTTGGAACCAATTTCCCTTATCTTCGAGCAAATTTTTGATTTATGCTCTTCTCTTTCTGGTGTACGCTTTTGATACATGTATGTCGCTAGCGTTATAGTGGCAAATAATTTTAAAAAGAATGGACGTACAATAAAAGTTATACTTCAAAATAAATAATAATCAAATTGTCATGCACCAGTTGTATTCATCCATGCTTCCTTTTTTTGACGTCACCAAAAATTATATTCTCATGTTAAAAATTAACAGCACCAATTCATACCTGTTAGTAGTTTGTGCACGAATTGGTGCAATGCAAAAAACACTTAAGGTAGCCCATAACTTGCATATGAAAATTTAGATATAAATGTGGTAATTAAAAGCAAAAGTTTTGTAAGTGCCTCTTGTATCATGTATAATGCTAATTTATATTGGTATGAAGTGACGCAACACCTGTGCCATTGTTATTTCGTTTATTGTTCTACTTTTTCATCCAATTTGCAATAGTAATATTGAAAGTCTTCAATCCCCCAGCTACCACATCCAGTACAACAAGGTGATAGAGTACCTGATTCAGCAAGCACCGAATCATCCTTTGATTCCCCTCAGCTCATGCAAGGTGGTGCTGAAGGCTTGCTGCCTGCTTGCACAGTAAACATTTTACCTGATCATCATATTATGCTTACAGGTCGAGTTGTGCTTGAAGAATGCACTTGACAATAAAATAATCTGGTCACACTTGGCATATTAGAATTTAATGTGTATTTGTACAATGCAACGCAAGTAAAGCAATATGCAGAAACTGAGGGAATGAATACAGTTATATTGACTCAACCCTTCAGTTTCAATGCCTCGTTTTATCTGTATTGTTTTGAACAGTTTTTCACGAAGGCATTTTTAACTAGCAGTCATATATTACTATCAGATTGCTGCAACTTCTCATGAAGGCCTCCAAGCTAGTCTTTCCACACCTGAATCGCCTGAGCAGGTTGCTGCAACTTCTCATGAAGGCCTCCAAGCTAGCCTCTACACACCTGAATCGCCTGACATAGCTGCAGGCCTCCACGAGCAGTCCACACTCCAAGAGGTGCACATCTCTTTTCCCCTGTCATTTTTATCCACCTCATTAGCTTACTGCTTTGAATACCTAGCTGAAGAGCAAATCACTGAATAGCATAGGTATTCTTGCTTTCAGGAAGCCATGGATATAGAGCCTGAAAGTGCAGACCCAATCAGTTTACCCGACCCAGCTCCCTCCGACCTAAGTGCCAGTCATTTCAATGTGTCAGAATTTGTACAGGTGAAAATTTACCTCACTTCTACTCATTAAGCATGCTTGTCCTCTGTTATAGGTAAACTACTGTTGCAGTTGGTGTAAAAGTAAGAATTCCTAACATGTGCTCTTTTTAAAAGCCTCCCATGGATATTGGTGAGAAGAGTGAAGCACAGGCCAGCATCGCGACACCAGGTCCATCCGGCCACGCTGCTGGTATTCAATGGGAGCCGGTCCATGAGCAGGTAAACCACTTCCATGCGACATAAGTGTTGAACATTATACCAAGTTATATCTTCTCTAGTTGAGCCTGTACTAACATAATATGCACTTTCTCTTTATTTTGTTGTAATGTCCTGATGGGAAGCAATGCATGTACTAGCCCACCTTAATTTTTTGAAAAACAGTATAGTTAAAACAATTGTTTGTTTTACATTGTGACTTTGGCTTGGTTGTAATCACAAAGTAAATGAAGGCAGTGCAAATGTGTAACAAACACATCTTACTTAAATTTAAATAAAGCAATACTTATTGGAATAAAAATAATTGATGCTATTTCCGAGAAACTCAGTAAATAAAGCATTTTTAAGTGGGTGAATTGAGGCTGCTGCAATAGCATACCAACGAGCTTACAGAGGTATCTTAATCTCTAATTGCTTTCTGCCTCTGTTTTACTGCTACTGCCTAATTTAGAAAGACTATATACACGAAATTCAGTGTTCATTTTAAATCCATCATGTCTTTCAGGGTTAACAGAGTTTGAAACCTAATATTGTAATTTAATGTTTACAAAATACTTATCTGCACACTTAATTTTGGGGGTACTAACCTGAGAGATGCATGTGTGTGGTTTGGTTTTATGACTAGAGCTGTGCATTTATTGGGCAAATGGGAATAATGCTGATATTTACATGTGATTATTAGCTTTGAGCATTTTTTAAAATGTACCAGCATGTATAATTGGAATATGTACACACAGCTGCCTTGTTCAGTCCCAGACACTTGTGAGTTAGTCAAAATGCTGTTAAGTGTGCAGCAGTTCCTCTTAAGACTGCTGGCTAGGCGAGCCCATGCGAATTTCAGCATTGTGAAAATTACAAATAACTGTTTTTTTATTATGATACTATGATCTACTTTCCACAGGAATTACAAAGGCCACAAGACATGCTGGCAACATTTGAAACACCAAGAAGAAGAAAGCAGGCAAAGGTAAAAAAGATCACAAATGCAAGCTATCAGATCAAAGCAATGCACCTGTATACACCAAGGGTAACACAATCAGTCCTAATATTTATTTCAGTAAATAATAAAACAAGACAAGAAAGGGTGTTGAAGTCAAAGCGCAATCAAAGCAATCCATGTAAATCATACATGCTGTGTTTATCAGCATGATATACAAATCAATTAATAACTGCAATGTTAAATGAAATTTGAGCTGTGCTCCAAGTTACAGAAAATGGTTGGCTAGTATCAATGGGGTCTTCATAGAGCTGACCAAAATATATTAGTACGAGGTTGTCCTAAATATGAAACTTAAATACCATAAGTGGCAGTGTCAACAGAAGAAGCAGGAATAAGGAAAAATTATGACTAAATGTCCAAGTTACTTGGCTTAGTCACATTGTTATTAGAAGTGATTCAGCCTTTTACAAGTGACACACCTTACCACCTGACAAATGAGAGTGTTTTGTTCTATGTGGTTTTGCTTTGTAGGTCGACACCCCAGAGAAGGCTTTTCTGCGAGCTCGCACAGCAAGACTTGCCTCGGAGCAGCAGAGATCAAGGAAAGCAATAAAAAAACTTCAGCAGTTTAAGAGGCGCCTTAAAAAACAAAATGCTGAATTGAAATCAGTTTTGAAAACACTAACTAAGGAAAACATTTTGCTCAGAGAGCAAGTTTCAGTGCTTGACACCCTGGGTGCAGCAAATCAGCATCTTTTAAAACGACAGATAGCAAAACAGACAGGACAACACCTGAAAAAGTATTCACCTGAGCTAAGAACTTTTGCTCTTACCTTGAGCTTTTACTCTCCTCGAGCATATCAATATGTAAGGCAAGTCTTCGACACATGTCTGCCACATCCTCGAACATTAAGAAATGGTACGAGAGTGTTGATGGAAAAGCTGGGTTTTCCAAAGAGGCTGTGACTGCATTAAAGTTGAAGTGCTTAGACATGTGCAATCGAGGACATCAAGCTGTGTGCAGCCTCATAATTGATGAAATGTCAATTAGACAGCAGGTACAGTGGCAAAGTGGTCACTTTGAAGGCTATGTAGACATGGGCACAGGAACCGAAGGTGACTGCTTGCCACAGGCAAAAGCCGCCTTCGTGATAATGGTTGTAGCCATTAATGGCCATTGGAAAGTTCCTCTTGGCTACTTTCTGGTTGACGGGATAGTAGGTGAGCAGCGAGCGAACTTAGTTAGGCAGAGCTTGCTGACAGCTCATGAGGCAGGGGCCATGATTGTTTCAGTTACATGCGATGGTGCACCTGCTAACATTGCAATGTTTTACGAATTAGGTTGCAATTTCGCAAATATTGAGAACCTTCAAACAACCTTCAAGCACCCAGCAACTAACGAACCGATAGCCGCATTTTTTGATCCCTGCCACATGCTGAAGCTGGTGAGAAATGCCTTTGCACACCACAAATATTTTATCAATCAGGAGGGAAAAGTTGTATCATGGGCACACATCGAAGCACTTCATGACTTGCAAGATAAAGAGGGATTACATTTGGCAAATAAGTTGCGAAGGACTCACATTGAGTGGCAAAAACAACCAATGAAGGTTCGCCTGGCAGCGCAGGTGATGAGCCTGTCTGTGGCAACAGCTATCGCTGAATGTAGGGTGATGTGCTTGAGAGGATTTATAAATTCTGAGCCAACTGAGGAATTTTTATTAATTATTAATAACCTCTTCGACATACTCAATTCCCGTAGCATGCATCAGGCAGGGTGGAAGAAGCCAGTCAATGAACAGAATGTAAATGATATCAAAACATTGTTTGACAGCACAATTCGATATCTTTCCCTCCTGAAAGAGCCTGCAAGTATGAGACATTTGATAGGAACAGCTCGGAAAACTGGCTTTTTGGGCTTCATAATATGCATGAAGAGTCTGTTAGCCATGTACGATTTTCTCATTTGTAAAAAGAAGATACTAAAATATATTCCTGGGTATAAAATTAGCCAGGATCATTTGGAATTATTTTTTGGCTTAATTAGAGCACATGGAGGGCACAATGACAACCCGACAGCCCAACAATTTCAAGCAGCATTTAAAAAAGTGATAGTCCAAAATGAACTGTCTGATGCCGTTTCTGGAAATTGTCAAGTGCTGGACCACATTACTATACTGTCATGTAGCTCAACCAGGAGGCATTCAGCAACAGAAGTGCTGAATGCCACTGTTCAGAGAAGGCAGCTTTTGTCTGAAGAGTGTATTGAGCAGAGCCATGTAGTCAGCGAACATGATTACTGTGCATCACTCGAACACATCAGTGATTTCGGTAGTCGTGCTGTTACCTACATTGCTGGCTATGTGGCTCACAAGCTGGGCTCAAAGCTGATGTGTGCCCATTGTACTGAAGCATTGTTTGGCACATCCAGAGCAGCAGACACTGCATTCATTCAAAGGAAAAGCAAGGGGGGGCTTCACTACCCATCTAAAAGTGTCCTCGAAATTTGCAAGAAATCAGAATCTCTTCTTCGATGGGCTGTGCACATGAATAAATTAGCATCAAAATCACTATTGCAGGATCTTGTGCTACAAGTCCTTGAATCACTGCAGCATAAAGAACTGTTTGCAGAACTGCACTCACACATGTTTGATAATTCTCCACTGGAGAATCACTATGTCCATCTTTTAAGAAGTGGCGCAGAGTATTACCTTAACGTGCGCCTATATCATGTTGGTAAGCAGACAACACAAAGTTTCCATAGCAGTCAGGTGCGCCAAATGTTCACGAAATTGACCCAGTTTAAAGGGCAATAGCACTCCATATGAACATTTACTTTGCATGGTAACAATCTTCACAATGTCTTTGCTATATGCTCTTGTAGTCCAGATCAATGTTCCTTATGTGTGACGTTGCAAGTTTTTGCCCTAATGCGTAAATGCTGCTGAGTACACTCAGATGTTCTGTGTTTGACTCTTATTTATCTGCTGCTTCGATGACATTGTCCACAACGTGCCGGTTGAAATGTCTTACGCATCTATGTGATTTTTACAAGCAAATTTGCACACACCCACTTTGTTCTGCTGCATTCTGTGTTTGCCTCTCATTTGAGTGCTCAGTAAATCAATGAATAAGTTTATAACTGGATAAAATGACTACTATCCCATACCTAAATGGGTGAAATGAACGAAAACTGTGTTTTTGGTACCCTTTATGTTCATTACACTGAGATGATTATGTGCCCTTCAATGCTTCTCTCAGAATTAAGCATACACTTAAGTCTAACACTTGCGTGTACTCGCAATTGTATTGGTAATTATATTGCACACCCCTTTCTTGAACTCATTCAACTTACTACCATAGGTGGTCTAAGTAAGTCGTCTATGGTCTGAGTAAGTTGGTGGGAGTAATATAAAAAATTTTTTGAGTGTGAGTCTGAGTGAGGTAGGTTCAGAAAAAATAGTCTGAGTCTAATTGAGTACAAAAAGCGCAAGATACATTTTTTAAGTGAGTTCTACTGTTTTTACCAAGCTATCAACTAATCTTCAGCATTACTATCAGCATCACCTGAATTCACGTTTAAGCTCATGTATTCTCAAAGGTATTATAAAGCAGTGTCGTTCATGCCCCATTGCACTGTTTATTAAACATATTCCAAAGCAGCGGCGTTCATGCCCCATTGCACTGTTTATTGATCGGAGGCACGAATTACAGATGGACATGCCTTTACCTAACCACCTCTCCAATTCTTCTAGGGAAGTTCTTGATAAACATATCTTATGTTGCCATGCTTTCAAGAAAAATTACCGTACTAGTTCGCGAGCACTCACAACTCGTATTCGAAGGTACTATATCATTGATATAGTGCCAAGAAGAGAACCAATTAGTGAGGTGCCAAGTAGGTGCCAAGAAGAGAACCAATTATGTGAGTTATTGATGTTAAAGAGCAGCGACAGCATGGTTGAAAAAGCTCATTCTAGGCTAACGAACTCACGAAACAACTCACTCTAAATCAGATGAGGCCGTTAAGGTGAATTCGAGTGGGTTCAATAAAAGTTTCGCGAGTGTGATTCCGAGTGAGACCTAAGCACAAAATATATTTAATAAGTCAGTTTGAGTGGGCTGCACAAGTTTTGCTGACCTATGTTTCTTACATCTGTATTGTTTAGTATCTGATTTGCATTTGAAGGGTACACCTAGACTCTCCCCAAAGAAGACTTGAAATAAATGCTGGTAATGCTCATAGACAAAAGTTTTTCTTTCTTATTTTTTAGACAAACAACGCGACAGATTTTTTTTTGTTGCTGTAGCCACAAATATTTGCGGTGAAATAGTTCTGTTTATATAAAATATTTCGTCATTGAATTGTTCATATACTGCTCCTTGTGTACTTCACAATTTTACCCCATACTTGCTATTGTCGTAAGTGTCATTAAAATGTGTTTTACTGGTTATATTTGAGTTCTCAAATTACTTGGTCAACATCGTTCGAACGGCTTTGTCAGCTTCTGAATGCACAAGCACGCGCATTTAGTGAGGTGCACCTGTTTACCTTGTGCAGGTGAGTGTAGACATTTTAACGAGTTTTGCTATAACACAGACAATATTGTGGAGAGCGAGACAATATTGCGAAGAGGGAGCATCTCAAGCGAAGCAGAACAGGAACTTTATTGCGCAGAAGCATGTGGTAACTGTACAGGAACATGAAAAGCAAGATTAGATTACAGTCTAAATAAGGGCCTGTGGACCGCAAATGCATCGTTTGTTGTCATAAGAAGCAACACCGCATAACTGTCACTAACCTGCAAGGCATTCATTGAACGAATTCTTCAGCACAGTCGTTATCTTCTATGATGGCTTTTCAGCATAATTTTGACGGAAGCTGCAAATTCGGAGTACGTATACGCGCTCGTTCCGTGGTTTCTAGCTCAGACAGCTGGTTACAACCACCACCGGAGGAAAGTCGCGTAGCTAGCAATGCGGCACAAGGAATGGATGCTGTCGAACACCTGCAGTACGCCACGGTTAGGTGCGAGGCCCATGAAAACGCACACACCGCCACTGGACCGCCTGACCCAGCCTGAACGGTGCCGCACCACACTACATCAATAATAACAAAACGCCGCCATTGTGCCTACTGAATATGGCCGCGCGTGACGTAATATCCGCCACATTTTTTACGCCCTGCGGCGAGTGGGCATGCCCTCTCCTTACCTTTTTCCTTCCTCCGTGGGATTGATGGACCGTAGTACCGTCACCCCCGGAAAATCTTTTCAGGCCTGCGCCCAGCAATCTGACGTCATTTCCGGCCGGCCGACTCTCGGGGAAGCCGCAGCGGCAGCGAGCGCAGCGCGGCGGCAGTGGTGACGGTTCGGCGGCGTGGTGTTGACGGTGTTTCGCGTTTGTTGCTTTCCGTTGTTGTTTTGCGGCAATTTCCTTTCCGTGCGTGATGCTGGAGTGATGCGACAATGCCGAATAAGTGTTGTGTACCCGGATGCACCGGCAACTACAAAACAGGAAAGAAGATACAAGTGTTTTCCTTCCCTAAAGACGCCGACGCTCTCAAACAATGGCTACGCGCCATTCCTAGGAAGGACTTCGTGCCGACTTCGTGCACTAAGGTAAGAATTTGAGATGCTCCTGTTCTTAGCTTGTCGTTGCTTGTTCGGGTAGAAATCACCTATGATGGGAAATACTTGAGCGTGTGGCCGCCGGGCCTCGCGAAGCGCTGACGCCAGCAGCGTTCGCAGCAAGGATGGTCAGCTGCGCTTTGTTCACTAACAGTGCCGTGGTGTCGTCCATTCTTGCAAGCTCTCGGTGGAAGCGCTTCGTGGAGTGCGGTGACATCACGCTCCCGCGTTTCCTTTCATGTTGCTTGTACCGCTTAGCGCAGCGCTTTTATTTAGATGCTTGCGAAACGTAGGTAGACTTTGTTTTAGCTACACGGACTGTAAACGCGGTCATGCAAACGGGAGCGCATTTTTTTCTTTTGAGAAGTGGCGTCTCAGACGTTCTTGAAACGTTTGTGCAGGTGTGCGCGGATCATTGCGACGCTTCATGCATCGAGAAGACGACATCGTACACGGATCCAAGGACAGGGAGAGTTATTGAAGTTGCACTCCCAGTACCACGGTTGCGTCCTGGATCTGTCCCAACGGTATTTCCCGGCTGTCCGTCCTACCTATCAGTACGAGACCAGAGCACGAGAGAAACCCCTGTCGCCAAGAGGAGCCGACAAGAAGCCTCCCAACGCGCCCGTGCTGTAGAAGAGTCGCTGGCGTCATATGAAGCGGAGCAAGAACGAGACCGGTTTTCGTCCCTCGAAGAACCAAGGGCTCGCCTGCAAGGGGTGTCAGTGTCTGTGGACTGTGATTCAGTGTGTGTGGACTGTGTCAGTGTGTGTGGTGTCAGTGTGTGTGGACTGTGTCAGTGAAGTGGACTGTGATTCATAAAGAAGAGTGCTGCATGTTTTTGAACATTATCGACTATCGTGAATCTTGTTTGAATGCGTCATTGACCGTGTTTGCAAACCTTGAAGTCTTTGCCTGCTATCAAGGTTCACCAATCAAGAACCTTGGTAGCGCTGTTGTACCAGACTCAGTTCAAAAAGTAAGTTCCTTGTTGGAAATTTTGAACAACCTGTCGATGCTGTCTGAGGAGCGCTGCACTTATCGCCACCTGGCTCAAGCAATACATTCCCTTCTGGACGAATTGGAAGCCAGCATTGATGAAGGCAAGAAAGAGACGGTGAACTTTATGAAGGAGCAGCTACTACTCCTTTCTGCAAAGCTCTTCACATTTATTCTTGTGAAACTGCACAGAGTGTATTTGATTGCATGTCATGACTTGATTTCCTTGGTATACTTCTGCCTTATGTAAAATGAGCCTTGTTTCCAGTTTTGTATCTCTTTACAAGTTGTTAGCTTTTAAAAGTGGTGTACTTTTTTCTTTTTTTTTAATTCGAACTGCCTCGGTGCCTACTGTAGCAGTTGTACAGTCCGTTTTGGTACCTAAGCTGTGTACACTTTCCTTGTGTACTCTGTGTACAGACATGTTGTGAACTGTGATTTGTTTTTTCTTAGATTTTTGTTTGATTTTTTCCCTAGGACATGCACCTACCTGTGGCAGTACAATTACTTTTCTTTCTGTCATTTATCATGCTGTGGACCACAATTTAGTCACCAGTGTTCTTATGTATTGTATTTTTTGGCAAGTGTTTGAAGCTGATACCTTGTGTTGCTACTGCTACTATGATAAACGAATGGTATGTTTTCCTCTAACCTACAATTTAAATGAAAGTGTGCTTTTTCTGTTCCAAAGCTCGGGGATGTTTTTGCTGTTACAATCTGTTTTGTTTTGAGTTTTATATGGCAAGATATTGTGTTTTGTACTTTTAACATATTTTCAGCATTAAGGGCAACATCTTGTGTTGCCTGTCGTCTGCCTGGACCGAGAACAATGCGCACTGTGATATTTGTACAGACGGCGTCTGGCTGTGATAAATAAATATGCATTATTCCATTCATGATATTCATTATTTCTTGATACCTTGATAAGTTCCCCAACCGCGGTGGCTCAGTGGCTAAGGCGTAGCGCTGCTGAGCACTAGGGCGCGGTTTCGATACCCGGCTGCGGCGGCCGCATTTCTGATGGAGGCGAACAGCGAAAACGCCCGTGTGTACGAGATTTCGGCACACAATAAAGTAAAGATTCCCAGGTAGTCAAACTTGATCCTGAGCCCTCCCCTACGGCGCGCTTCATCGCCTGCGTTGCGTCGGCGCGTTAAACCATACAATCAATCGATACCTTGATAAATCGTGCGGACATGGTGTCATGGCACCTCGCCCGAGTCGGTAGGCGTGAAGGGCTCTCGCGGCAAGCGCTCGCGGCTGGCGCAGCCACCCAGCGAAGGGCGGCCGGCCGGCCGGCGCGATGTGACGTCGTCGACGTCACGTCACGTGACGCGCAGGCCTGAAAAGCTTCCGGGGGTGACGGTAGTACACACATTTGGCTAGTCTTCGTACTTGCGGGCAGAAAATCGTACTTGCGGCTTCGTTCATTGCTGGTTACGGTTTCGTTTTAAAGAAAAGAACGAAACCTTTTGAACTTCGTGGCCTGGTTTGAAAAGGTAAGCTTTAAAAAATAAGGTGGTGAAGCACAACCACTGAACATTTGCTGATTTTTCTATTCGTGAAAAAACAGCTCCAAGCCACACGAACACAAATGAAGCTAGAAGCAAGCCAGAAGTACGAAGATTAGACAAATGTTTGTACTACCAATCATTCCCATGCTCGCTGAAGCGCCGTGCGTTGCAGCCTTATGTATCCTCCTTGGTTGCAGCTCCCGTAGACACTAGCGCCAGAGTTCCCTCTAGTGTATATTAAGAAACTATGGCGGTGCCTACGGAGCGCACTGAAGCCATTGCGAAGTGGCCGCGTAGAGGCGTGCGCAATCGTTTATACTTACCATTAGTAAATAAGTACAAATACTTGGGGATCTGGCTTAATGAAGGAAAAGGCTACCTGAATGCTCATGAAGAACACCTCAAACTGAAAGGGAGACGAAATGCAGCAGTAATGAAACATCGAGCACTTTGGGGACACTATAAGTACGAGGTAGTACGAGGCATCTGGAAAGGGGTAATGGTGCCGGCGCTCACGTTCTCTAATGCCGTATTATGCTTAAAGTCAGATATCCTGTCGGGGCTGGAGGTTAACCAAAAGGCAGTCGGCAGGTTAGCTCTGGGAGCTCACAGTAAGACTACAAACGAGGCTGTACAAGGCGATATGGGTTGGGCTTGATTTGAGGCAAGGGAAGCACAAAGTAAAATACGGTTTGAGGAGCGACTTAGACATTTAGATGAGAAGAACTGGGCAGCCAGAGTGCACAGATACCTGTACCTGAGAAGTGTGGACACCCAATGGCGGAAGAGGACGCGAAAGCTGGCGACTAAATATAACTTGACCGCGGCAAATAAGCAAAGGGGGCCAGTTAAAAAAGCAAGTGAGGGAGACGGAGACGCTCATGTGGAAAGAGAGGATGGAAAAGAAGGGATCACTGGGAATCTACAAGGCAAGCAAACAAGAGATCCGGAAAGAGAACTTTTATGACAACAATAAAGGTAGTGCGTTGCTCTTTGAGGCGCGGGCTGGCTGCTTGAGAACTCTAACTTACAGGAGCAAATATTCGTCACAGGATGAGACATGTGTTGGATGTGGCATAAATAAGGAAACAATCGACCACATAGTCATGGAATGCCAAAAGATTCAGCCGGATAGAAATGGGGGGAAGGTCACACTTCCTGAGGCGCTGGGCTTCGCGGTTGATGGAAGCATTAACTGGTCAGCAGTAGGTATTACTAAGCAGCGGCTGGAGTATTGGTGGAGGAAAAGCAGAGAAGTCGATAAAATAACATCCCAGCCAAGAGTAGCGGCTGGGCAAAATTAAAAAGACATCCGAGTTGAGGGACAAAATTTAAACTCGAGCTATTAAGGTAGGCTAGATGGCGCATGCCGTCACCCCGATTCAAAGGGGAGGCCTTTAATCATCATCATCATCACTTCGACCCGTCGTTGGCCGACGGCACTGTGCAGTGCAGGACATGCGGGAAAGACGAGGAGAACATTGAACACCTGGTGCTTCACTGCGAACGCCTGTGTCCCCGTCAGACAGATGGCGCCACACTACCGGAGGCACTCGGCTTTGTGATAAGGTCCCTAGATTAGACAAGTTTCCAAGGTAGCGTCACTCATTGTTCTCGAGCCGTCCTCCTCACTCTCTCGATTACTCCTATTTTTCTCTGTTATCCGCGTCTGTAATTGGTGCATTACTTGCACGTGATCTTGCAAATGGCTGGTGGTGTTATTTATTATTATGCAAAAGGTTCAAAACGAGTACGCATGCGCATATGGCTCCAGCCGGATTCTCGCCGTGACCAAAGACAAAATCGTAGCCAGAACATAAACTGAAGAGGAGGAGCGTTTCGGTGTGCGCTAATTCGACCAAGATTGTTTCGCCATGCTCGTTCAATGCAACATCTGCGTTTTTCAGCAATGCTGCGTTGCCGTAAACAACAGAAAATGGTTTCGCTCTCTTCAACTTACCTCGTGCTTTCCGAGATGAAGCGCACCATGAAGTGCAACTATGAACCATTTCACGCGAATGCTTTCGTGCAACTCCGTCAACGTATGTCGACACGGATCTGCGAAGCGAGTTCACTTGTCAGTTTTTATTGAAACGCCAGGCGCTCGTCTAATGCGTGTCTAGTGCATGCCAGTAGGTACAAGTACATGTGGGTATGCACGTATACAGAGCAGCTGTAGGTTGTAATCAACGCACCTTCAGAAACATTTCACTCTTGACCAGTTCCCGCTTGAGCCGAAACGCGCTGCTTCGAGACACCTCACCAGTGGAACTCTCACTTTTCAGGAAGTTCCCAGCACCGCATCAGAATCACTTGGCATCACGATTGTCCAAATGGGCACATTAAAAAAAAACGTCATCGCAGTGCTGCTGGACGAGTGTTCGTAGCAGTCTGGTCGTAGTTTTTTTTCTTGCGTGTGCGCAAGCCGGTTGTAATCAATCGTCACAACGTCACGTCCTGAGGCCTCTTACAGGATCCAGCAAGAAGCACGTTCACTGTGTCACAGCACGAATAAAACACAATCAGAGAAGTGGACTAGTTAGAACTGGACGAAATACCGCGGCCGTGGAACTAAAATGTACTACGCGAGACGCCATGGCTAGTGGTGTAAAATATAGAAGTGCACAACGTTGCCGGTTGAGTAACGCACATCCCGCTTGCTCTTGTGTTGTGCCGTTTATGTTCATAAAGGTAACTGTTTTTTCTACGTCTTATTTCGTTCCATTTTGTTTCATTTACATCTATTCACCGTAGCAACGGAACCCAAACATTCGCTTTTGGATGAAAGTTTTAAACCTTCTAGGGGGCGCTTCAGGAACATAGGGGAAGAGGAAAGGGAAAGGTGTCGCTACCTTGGAAACTTGTTTCATCTAGGGACCTTACTTTGTGAAAGACTGCGGCGCACCGGGAGGCGACAGCCGCGATACCAACGTGCACCCCCTGGCAGCGACAGCAATAACCGAAGCAAGGCTTCTACAGTGGTGGTCGAGGAGACAGTGAACAATTGTGATGTTCATGGACCTGGTGTAATTTTTCTTTCCTTTTTTTTTTCTCGTTCCGGTCAGGACACTAAAAGGTGCCCCCCCCCCCCCGGTATAAAGGGGAAGACCACAGAGATCATCATCATCATCACGTTACCTTAAGTTGTCACGAATTATACGTGACGAATAAAGGTAACAGCAATGCAGCAGTGAATAAAGATAGGGCACTGTGGAATTACTATGGGTATGATGTTCTGAGAGGAATATGGAAAGGGGTCGTGGTGCCTGGGCTGACGTTCGGCAATGCGGTCTTGTGCATGAGATCAGAAGTTCAAGCAAGATTGGAAATTAAGCGACGTGGAATAGGTAGGCTTGCTTTAGGAGCCCACGGGAATACACCAAATCAGGGAGTACAAGGTGATATGGGATGGACATCATTTGAGGACAGGGAAGCTAGCAGCAAGTTAAAGTTCGAGAAGCGATTTAGATAAATGGGGAGGAGCATTAGGCTAGGAAGGTATTCAGCTACTTGTACATGAAAAATGTCGATACAAAATGGAGGAAACGAACCAGAAAATTGACTGGTAAATACTTGGAGAACCGCAGGTTGCCAAAGCAAAAAGAATTATCGGTTAAGAAGATGATGAAGGAAGCTGAGACCGATATGTGGAGAATCGGCGTGATTGAAAAGTCCGCACTAAAGATCTATCGAACTTTTAAGCAGGAAGTTGCCAAAGAAAAGATCTATGATAATACTCGGGGTAGTTCTCTACTGTTGAGGCCAGGACGGGAGTAATGCGAACCAAGACATATCTGGCCAAATACGAAGGGGTAGACACGGTATGCAGTGCGTGTGGAGAGAAGAAGAAACTGCGGAACACTTGATAATGTTCTGTGAAGGGCTTCACCCTATAGTTCAGGATGATAGCGCAGAGTTTTTCAAAGCACTGGGGGTTCAGGGACAGTAGGGCAAAATAGACCTTAAGCGGGTAGAATTAACTAGAAGAAGGTTATCTGATTGGTGGTTAAAGTCAAGGCACGTGTGAAAATTAAACCCTTCACTGCAAAGTACCAGTCTTCAACTTCACTATGTTTAAAGGAAAAAAAAGATAAATCTAGTTTTTGGCTCACTAAGTATTACGGCTAGGTGACGCTAGCCACCGCCTGATTTAAAGGGTACAGCCATACCAATTCATTCAATCCGTCTAATCCATCCATCCATCCATCCATCCATCCATCCATCCATCCATCCATCCATCCATCCATCCATCCATCCATCCATCCATCCATCCATCCATCCAAAGGGCTGCCCCACTGTTTACGAAGCTTCTATGTGGCGAGAAAAAAAATAGTTTTGCTCTTTTATATGGCTTTGTGTTCGTTTGGAAATGTCGGGTCAAGGAGTACGAGGGGCAAAGTCAATTCTGGGGTGTTTTATTTTAAAATTAGGTTTTTATTTTGCTGCGGATTGGTGCCGCCCTTATTGGAGCAGTTAAAATTGCGATGCCAGTCGTAGTAGGCATGACACCAAGCATACAATCGTGTGAGCTGGGTGCATGCCACCACTACCCAAGGACTTTAGCAAAATTGTGCTAAGACCACGTGGAGAATGAGATATTTCGAGAATTGGCGCTGGAGCCATGGCAGATGTGATAGCTCTGGCGGCCGGCGTCAAAGAGGAAGAGGCCATGCAGGACATCATGTGTTCCAACTTGCAGCAGAAGATTATGGTGGCAAGCACACCAGACCAAGACAGAGCTTCGAGATACCTCAAGGTCAAGGAAATTGTCATTGCAGGCAAAGTTTTCGAGGTTAGCGCGTACGCCATGGCACCCCACGATACTTGTAAAGGAGTGATTCGCGAGATCCCCGTTAGCGATACTCAGGACATTGTGACCCGAAAAATTGTGAACGCGAACAACACTCTCGCGCTGCAGGCCAAGGGAATCAAGAACACTGGAACAATCAACACAGCGTTCGAAGGACACAAAGTGCCGAGATTCGTGAAATATGGACCTTACCTTTTGCAGTGCTCCCTTTCCCGCAAGAAAATCGACATTTGTTACATCTGTGGAAAGCTGAGACATCGATCTGACGTCTGTCCGAACCCAGCTGAAACCATCTGCAGAGGCTGCGAGATCCAGAATCCATATAAGCTGCACCAGTGCAATCTAAGATGCAGGCTGTGCGATGGTCACCATTCCGCGGCAGACAAGGAGTGCAAAAACAGGTTCTTAGTGCCATACGTCGTCAGACGCAGACGTTAGGAAAGATTGCGAGCAGCCGCAGAAGCCCGGTACGCATCAATCACATCGAGTCCAGACATCAACGACAAGCAGCTTATTCCAGCCTACGGGACCTAGAACATTCAGACTACACAAGAACAGGAAAGGCGGCCCCATTCAGGGGGGAGGTTGCGTACCAGAAGAGGTTCTATACCGAAGTCCCACTCCCAATCACGGGGCGCTTGAGTTCTCAAGGTCACTATCAGGGTCGGGATCAGCCTGGACGGCACCCGAATAGCCAGCTGCCTGGCGTTCACTTCGACATTACGGATTCCAACCCGGGAAGGACGCCTGCAGTTGCACCGAAAGGCAGCTGGGCTGAGCGAGTGCGCAACGGCGCGGCAGAGGCGATGACAGGCAAACTGCCAGAGCATGATAGAATTGCACAGCTAGAGCAAGAAAACGCAAAGCTTACAAAATTGAATGAGAGGTTATCAGCCGAGTTAAAGAAAATTAAAAATTTTCTTACTAAGCTAACGAGCACGCAGTCTTCACAACCAATGCCTCAGCCAGTTGATGTCCCTGTGGCTGAAAACGTGAGGGACTCGAGACCCACAAAAAAGAGGACAGTCATGGCAGAACACGTAGAAGCCAACCAAACGACCATGTCAGATATGAAAGAGGTCTTTGACACACTCAGCCAGGTAGTAGCCAATCTTAGCGAGCAGATGGGCAGGTTACAATCAAGCGTGGCGGCACTGGAAGAGCATATGACTTTGCGCATTACAAAGGTCGAAGCATATCTGCACGACACAGCGAGGCCTCCTCATGCACCAAACTCAACTCTTCGGCCACCAATACTAGTGGTACCAAACCTGTCAACAGGTGCAGCATCATGCTCTGGCGGTCCATGTAATAACCATCATGGCAGCGCTACGTGAAACATTCCGTATCTGGCAATGGAACTGTAGAGGTTACTTTAAAAAGAAGGCAACCCTACAGCAGTATATTAAGAGCAGCCAAAAAAGCCTCAAACCATATTATTGCAAGAAACCCTTTCACCGCAAGCAACGCTGCCTGGATTTCGGCCTGTAATAGGGGATACTGAAGGGAGGGGAGTCTGCACCTTCGTATCCAACAAACTTACGCACGTAACCCACGACCTCAAGATAGAAGCAGGCCGGTTGGAACACGTCATGGTAGATATCGTGCCAGGGTACCAGCAACCATCAGAGCATCTTTATTCTCCACATATATAGCAGTCCAAAGGAACAAAAGCAAGGGTTCAAACGGTTCTAAAGAAAGCTGTTCCTATCGCCGGGGAATGTCCCCTCGTCATAGCAGGTGATTTCAACGCACCTCGTCATACATGTGGTCACAAGTAAAACACTGGGAAAGGAATTGACTTTGGCAAATTGCCAGTGAACTTGATGTCATGCTAATCACAGACCCCAGCCTACCAACAAGGCTTGGTACATCTTGCTGCAGGGATTCCACCCCGGACCTCACATTTGTGAGGAACATCAAGAGGGCCCAGTGGATGAACCTTGCTGTAGACTTAGGGAGTGACCACTGCATTCTTGTTACTACCTTCTCCGTGGAGCGTAAAAAGCAGAGAGAATTCCACTTCACAGACTCGGATAAGTTCAGGAAGTTAAGGATGGAAAGGGAACAAGATGGCCCCAGACCAGGTTTGGAGCAGTGGGTCAAACAGATTAAATCCGCATCAAATCCGTGTCCTCCACCATTACCACAGATTTTCCGTTTGAAAGAATGGATAGCCGGCTCGCTCATCTTCTTGAGGCAAAGCAAGCACTGCTGAACCGTTGGAAGGGTCAGCGCCTGAACCGAAGACAGGAAGAAGATAGCCGAGGTAAACAGATCAGTCGAGGAACATTATCGCGCACTATCCAGGCAGCAATGGGACGAAATTCGCAACTCCGTCGATGGTCAGAAGCGCAATGGCAAGACATGGAATATGTTAAAATATCTCCTTAACTAAAACACCACGAAAACAAATCAAACGCAGGTTATCGCTCAAATTTTGCATAAAAGGATAGGGCGCTCTACAGAACAGCAAGTTGTCCAGCGGCTCGTGCATAAGTACCTCCGAATCAAAGGAGGATTGGCACCACCAAGTTGACAGTAACAGGGCAGGCCAAATTCAAATCTTGAAGGCGATTTTAACATCGTGTAGCTCAGAAGAGCCTTGCGTGATCTCAACGGCAGGTCGGCCCCTGGCCAGGACGGTATATCAAACAAGGCCCTTCGTAACTTTTCAGTGACAAGACAGTGGACAGCGCTCTTCCTTTCCAATTTTGATTGATTGATATGTGGGCTTTAACATCCCGAAACCGCCACATGATTATCAGATACACCGTAGTCGAGAGCTCAAAAAATTTTTACCACATGTGGTTCTTTATTAATGAAGTAAAGTTTGGGATTGGGCTAATTGGTAGTGAAATATTAAACTTCTTAGCGCAAAAACTTCGGACAGCTAACACAAGAGACGAGGATGAGCGCATTGTGGTTCTTTACCGTGCACACAAATCTTAGCACACAGGCCTACATCATTTTCGCCTCCATCAAAAATGCAGCTGCCGCAGCCGGGATTCAATCCCGCGACCTGATGGTCAGCCCCGAAGTACCTTAGCCACTATGCTACCACGGCGGGGCTCCATTACAATTTCCACTAGGGTTATATACATGTTGAAGAACCAAAGTGGTTTTGGCCGAACGAGAAGGAAACGATCATTTCAAGCGACGAGATCAGTGGCGAAGCTAGACGGAGGTTCGGAAGGTTCAACCTCTCACCGCGACAATATTCTTACGGAAAAGAAGAGACGCCGTAACAACGAGGCTGGGGATTAGATATATTTAAAATCAGCGGTAATGGCGTGCCCGGTTCACCAGCGATCGAGCGGAGACAACTCTTCGTCTTCCTCGTCAGGCACACACGCGCGTCGCCCCCTAGAATATCAATATACATGCATGTAGCATAACCCCCGGCGGCGCAGGCGCCGTCTCGGCGCATTTAGATGTGAACGTCACTAGGACAGTTTTAGGGCTTCAAGTGCGCAACATGTACAATATCGGTAGCCTGTTGGGCACATGAAGGCAATGGGGTGGCAGGACCAATTTCATATGTTACAGGCGTAACCACATGAAGGACTCGGTATGGGCCTGTTTAGCGAGTAAGCTGTTTTTCTGACAAGCCAACTTGACGGGTCGGAGACCAGAGCAGTACCAAAGAACCGGGCGGAAAGTGTACGTCGCGGTGTCGTTGGTCATACAAGCACCGTTGCTTCTCTTGAGAGGTCAGAAGGCGAGTACGGGTGATTTCGCGTGCGTGAGCAGCCCGAGTGATAGCGTCCGTGGCATATTCACTGGTCGGTACTCCTGGGGACGGTATGACGGTGTCTAGAGGCAATGTTGGTTCTCTGCCAAACAGCAGAAAAAATGGAGAGTAACCGGCAGTGTCATGGTGCGAAGAATTGTAGGCAAATGTGACGTACGGCAACGCGAGATCCCAGTCGGTGTGGTTGGTAGAAACATAATCAGCGAGCATGTCTCTAAGAGTTCAATTTAGGCGCTCCGTGAGCCCATTGGTTGCGGGTGGTATGACGTAGTCAGCTTGTGTCTCGTTTTACAGGACTGCAAGATGTCGGCTATGACCTTCGACAAAAAGGTGCGGCCACGGTCTGTAAGCAGCTGCCATGGGGCTCCATGTTGCAAAATCACGTTCTTGAGGAGGAAGTTGGCGACATCTGTGGCGCAGCTTGTTGGGAGAGCTCGTGTGATGGCATAACGCGTGGCGTAGTCGGTGGCCACGGCTATCCACTTGTTTACCCGAGGAAGACAAGGGAAAAGGGCCAAGTAGGTCCAAGCCAACGCGGAAGAACGGTTCTGACGGAATATCAAGTGGTTGAAGGCGTCCGGCGGGAAGTGTCCATGGCGTTTTGCGGCGCTGACATTTCTCACGAGCCGCAACGTATCTTCTGACTGAGCGTGCAAGCCCTGGCCAGTAGAAGCGTTGGCGTATTCGGTCGTAAGTGCGTGACACACCAAGGTGACCAGCAGTTGGAAGGTCATGAAGTTCATGTAGAATTTCCGAGCGAAGGTGTTTCGGAATGACAAGCAGCAGAGCCGGTCCATCCGGCTCAAAACTTTGGCGGTATAATACACCATCGTGGAGCACGAATGAGCGATCGGATTGACTGGAAGATGGTGATTCGAGGCGCTCAATGATAGCACGCAAGGAAGCATCATAGCGCTGCTCGTCACCGATGCATGTCATTTGCGAAAGGGAAAAGACGCAAGGCTCGGTGTCGGTGTCATGCATAGTGCTCGACTCAGCGACCGGGTAGCGCTACAGGCAGTCTGCGTCCTGATGTAGGCGTCCGGACTTGTACGTCACCGTAAAGATATACTCTTGCAGTCGCAGAGCCCAGCGCCCGAGCCGGCCAGTAGGATCCTTCAGTGACGTAAGCCACATAGCGCATGATGGTCAGTTATCACAGAGAAATTAGTGCCATATAAATATGGGTGGAACTTTGAGACTGCCCAAACAAGAGCAAGACATTCACGCTCCGTAATAGAATAGTTGCGCTCAGCAGCTGTGAGGAGGCGGCTAGCGTAGGCGACAACTCGGTCGTGTCCCCGTTGCGCTGGGCTAACACGGCTCCAATTCCATGACCACTAGCATCGGTTCGAACTTCCGTCAGAGCGAACGGGTCAAAGTGAGCCAATATGGGTGGAGTCGTCAGTAGCGTGATTAGGCGAGAAAAAGTAGCAGCTTGGTCAGTACCCCATGTAAATGTGACGTCTTTCTTTAGAAGCTCTGTGAGGGGTCGAGCGATGGTTCGAAATGTTTCCCAACCTTCTAAAATAGAAGCAAGTCCAACAAAACTCCGGACGTCTTTGGCTGACTTGG